>JAJMHH010000005.1:194950-240739 GCA_030582955.1 Osmozyma tolerans
AAAAAAAAAAAAAAAAAAAAAAAAAATAAACTATTTCGTATTTATCAAAAGGAAAAAGTAAAGTAATTATTATCATTTGTCAGAAATGAATTATGGTTCTGATTGGGCTTAAAAAGAAATAAAGGATTAAAGGATTAAAGGAAGGATTAAAGGAAAGGATTGAATAGTAATTTAGTAGAATGCGAATGCGGAATTGCAAATTGCGGTTTCAAGTGCAAAAGTGCAAAAGTGCAAAAGTGCAAAAATGCCATAACAAATACTTAAAAGTGCAAAAAACCAAAAATTCATCAGTCTTTCATTTTTTCGTCATTGATTATCAATGATTTCATTAATGATATCATTTAAGTTTTTAAACGATCATGACTTTATGCTTATTCATAATTTCATAGTCAGACAAAGGAGTAAAAAAGAAGGAAAGAAAGAAGAACAATGAAAAAATTAAAAAAAAGATGAGTAAGAAATTTGGGAATCTTGTAAATTTATAGATTTTCTCGTGTGGGGAAATTAAAATAAGGGGTAAAAGTGGGGAATCCAACAAATATAAATAGTGATAGATTTTCCCAATCGCGAGATATAAATTTGCAGCCAGCGCGTCATAAATAATGATATAATCGATTTATGAATTATCGATTTATTGATTATCGATTTATTGATTATCAATTTATTGATTTTAGCCGAATAAATGAGATTTTTCGATTATTTGCTTAAATTTAAATAATCGATTCATTCATGATATAATTGATTCTGATATGATGATTTTAACCTCGATTCTGATATGTTTTGATCTGGTGTACGGAGGTGTAAATAACAGGTGGCGCGAAGGAATTATCATGATAATAGAAACAACTTATGGTGTCCAATAGAAAACTTCGAATCGTTGCATTGGCATTAGCGGTGGTGACAATCACTATACTTCTTTGGGTTAGCAGACTGACGCCTAATATTCAAAGTCAGCAGAGACCAAATGGGAATAATGCACTTATTGATTCACAAAATGATGCTAAATTGGATGCAGCGATAAATCAAGAAATCTCCAAAACGAAAGATCAAGAGATTAAAGAAGGAGAAGTTGGAGCAGCACAGCCACTGAAGGAGCCACAAAGCAAAGGAGACTCCAATTATGACGCTGCACAGGATTTCCTTGAAATGAGAGCACTTGCACCAATGTTAGTGTTTTCAAAAACATACTGTCCATTTTCCAAAAGGTTGAAGAAGCTACTTAAAGAAAATTACAGTGTTACTCCAGATTATAAAATCATTGAAATTGATAAACATGAGCATAGCTCTGAGCTTCAGGATTATTTGGCTGAAGTCACTGGAAGAAGAACCGTACCTAATGTCATTGTTGGTTCAAGCACACGCAGTCGAGGAGGTGCAGATGATATGATTGAACTTCATGAACAAAATTCCTTGGCCAGGCTTCTTAACGAATGGGGTCAACATACCATTTCCGTTGAACGAATTGAAAAGCCCTCCAATTTGTGAGAATACAAACTAAAAAAAAAAAAAAGAAAAAAAAGAAAAGAGGGAATAACGACATTGTAATGATTAAAGTACTTAGAACTTGGTGAATTGCTTGGACTTGGCCTTGGAAACAGCAACCTTCAAAACGTTGAATCTAACAGTCTTGGAAAGAGGTCTGCATTGACCAACAACAACAACATCACCTTCCTGAATACGGAAAGCTGGAGACACGTGGGCAGCAACGTTCTTGTGTCTCTTTTCGTATCTGTTGTATTTTGGAACAAAGTGAAGGTAGTCTCTTCTGATGATGATGGTTCTGTGCATCTTGGTGGAAACAACAGTTCCGGTCAAGATCTTACCTCTGATGGAGATTTGTCCAACAAATGGGCACTTTTTGTCAATGTAAGATCCCTCGATGGCGGATTTTGGCGTCTTGAATCCCAAGCCAACGTCCTTAACCCATCTCTTGGCCTTCTTGTTACCTTGAGTCTTTGGGTTGGTGAAGATGTGTGGTTGCTGCTGTTAGCATATTAACTTTAATGATTTTGGATATCTCGTTTTAACATACCTTCTGGAAAGCTCTCTCGGACTGAACGGTCAATTCGGTGGCCATCTTGACTTGTGGTTGTTGAGATTGAAACTGAGAAGTAGAATTTTCACTAATGGTGCGGAAAAATTTTTGCGTGCGTGGGCAAATAGGGTTTGAGCCCTAGGCGCGAGCCATGCTGAGCACGCGAAGCGTGCGAAGCGCAACACCACATGTACCGCACGTGCTTTGCTTCACGTGATAAACTAATGAAAACGCCACAAGCGGTCGGTATCCCACTCACATGCTTCTCACGTGCTACAACCAATCTTTGTTATCAAGCACCCCATCTGATGTCCATAATCGTGGCCCAAATGTCTCTATTGCACGTGCAAAGCACGTGCTTCCGCCCCGTTCCTTGCAAATGACATGGTCACCGAGTGACTCTCACGTGCGCAGCACGTGACCATTATCGACTGCTCGCCAGACTTACTCCTTCTAAATAATTGGCATTCGCGTAAGAAAAATGTACCAGAAACAGGCGCTTTTATAAAGATCTTACCTTGTGCCCTCGTAACTCTTGTTAAATCGAACGTTGAAGGGGTTCACATCACGTGTCAGCACGTGCAACGCCCACATGCACTAACTCCATCTAGTGACATTCTCGTGGACTGTAACTCCCTTAATGCATACGTGCGAGTCTGATTTGGCACCTGGGACTTTTGGGTGTGCATTGCCCGTGCAGAACACGTTACTTTTCGTAATTTAAACGTGCTATGCACGTGCAGTGAACTTGTATAACACGTGACTTATTTAATGCACACGTGCGATGCACGTGCGCTATCACCGATCCAAACTCGCTCTACACTTTAGGGTCTCTTTAACATGGACGACCGCCCACAGAACATCCCTAAAGTAAGGGTATCTTCCCATTCGTTCGCTGATGCGAATGTTTCTGTGGCGAATTCCCATAGAACGGTTTCGTCGTCGTCGGCTTCCATGATGTCAACACCCAGCAACAACATTCGGCGAGTCAAACAAAAACAACAAAATGAACATCACCGCCACCACCGCCACAACCAGCAGAATCACCGCCACCACCACCAAAACCACCATAACCCAGTTCCAGGCCCCAAAACCAATAACGCTCGGAAACTTCTCAATCTACTGCAACTGCGTAAAGCGTTCGCTGATTCTCAAGGGTTTGTCCTTCACCGCCCGGCCAATATGACCGCCTACGACTTCTCCGTATTCGCTGGACCTTTACCAAACGAAAAACCCGTGCACCTACCTTCCGTTTCCAGTAATGCTATTACCGAACCGGGAGATGTGGCCTGTATTCTTCCCCCGCCAGTTAAGGAATCCAAGATCCATGCGTGGCAGAGCGCCGAGAGAACCAGCGCGGCTGTGATTTTCGATAATGCCGCAGTCTCCGGCGGGCCCGATGACTCAATGGTCGTCGATGACGACTCGGTGGACGACTCAACAATCGAGACGTCTGCAATTCACCAGTCACGTGATGCGTGGAAAAACTCCGATTCCGACAGTTTTTCCGTCATCCGGTCACTTCCCGGTGCTACTCGGTCGGAGTTTGCCACGTTGGCTGCCGCTTTCGCCGCTATCCAACGGTCCCATTCACCCGAAGATGCATCTGTGGAAGCTCCTCCGCCTTCCGCTGCTTCCTTCGTCAATACCCATACGCTTGCAGGCAAGCGCAAAGCACAAGTGGCGAGAAAACGCGAAATGCTCCATAAATTGTTTGGTTACCTGAACTCGGTCAATCTTGACTTTATCACCAACAACACATCGCATCTGGCACTCGATAATACGATGAACGCGCAAAAGGCGTTTCTCGAGGACCGCGAGGAAATGGCCGTCATGGCGGAAGAGGCAGCAGCGTTCGAACAGGGCCTAGAGGAGTTGAGACATCTGCGTAGTCACGTGAACGGCCACGTGAACGGTCATATGACTGGTCACGTGCGTGGCGCTCAAGTGATGGATCACGTGCACAGTCAAGTGCCCGTGGATTCGATGGCTCTGTGGCTGGATGAGGATCCTGATGTTCTTGCAGAGGCTATTGCCGCGCTCCGGCAGCGTGTGCATGGATAGCTGGTGGCCTGGTCGGCGCAAGCAGCAGTATGTCACGTGCGCTGCACTTGTCATGCCCGTGCAGAGCACGTGCAGTGATGATGACAATAACGGTATCATCACGTGCCGTGCTACGCACGGCCCAGTAGCAGCAAGGCAATTGCTTGCATCAGGCTAGAAGGTCAACCATCGAGCCAATATTGCTTTCAAATCAAAGATTGCGCCAACGGAATTGAACAATGTAGCACGTGACGAGTCATAATAATGCAAGTGAAGCATTCCGTCTGGTCGTGTGCACACCGGAAATTTCAGAGCAAGCTCCGGTGGCGTCGGAGCCGGCGTAAGTATATATAAAGATCTGGATGTTCGCCTCCACGAGAACGATACTTAACCCTACAATTGCTAGATTATCGTCGATTAATAGACATTTAACTATGGCGCCTACACAAAACGCAATTGCAAAACACTATGATTATTTAGTCATTGGTGGTGGATCCGGCGGTGTTGCCTCTGCCAGAAGAGCAGCATCTTATGGAGCCAAGGTTCTTCTTGTTGAAGCCAAATACAAGAAATTGGGCGGTACTTGTGTTAATGTTGGATGTGTTCCTAAGAAAGTCATGTGGTACGCTGCCGATGCTGCCCATAAACTGGAACATTTGAAAGCATACGGACTTTCTAAAGAATCCCATAAGATTCAGCATGGCGACTTTGACTGGGGCCACTTCAAGACCAAGCGTGATGCTTATGTGGAGCGGTTAAACGGAATCTACGAACGGAATCTCGAAAAAGAAGGTGTGGAGTACGTTTATGGGTATGCTAGTTTTGCTGATGAATCTGGCGCCGTTGAAGTCACCTTGTCACACGACCAAGACATTCCCTTCCTTTCTCGGTCATGCAAGAACGGAGACAAGCTCGTGTTTTCCGCCGATAAAGTGCTTGTTGCCACCGGAGGCGCACCTGTTGTTCCCGATGTGGAAGGTGCCGAGTTGGGCACTCATTCCGACGGGTTCTTTGGCTTGACTGAACAGCCAAAATCCGTGGCGGTGGTGGGTGCCGGGTACATTGGCGTGGAGTTGGCTGGTGTGTTCCGCAGTCTTGGCACCGACACTCACTTGGTTATTCGTGGTGATACCGTGTTGCGCAATTTTGATGACGTAATCCAGAACACCATCACCGATTACTACGTGGACCGTCTTGGCGTGGACATTATCAAGCAGTCTGGTTCGGTGGTGAAGGTGGAGAAGGCCGCCGGCGGCAAGAAGAAGGTTCATTTGGGCAACGGCTCCGTTTTGGAAGTGGATGTGTTGATCTGGACTGTGGGCCGGAACTCACTTACTGGACTTGGCTTGGAAAAAGTCCACGTAGAAACTAACGAGCGTGGCCAGATCATTGCTGACGAATACCAGGTGACTTCAAACCCTAACATTCTTTCCCTTGGCGATGTTGTTGGTCGTGTGGAGTTGACTCCTGTGGCCATTGCTGCTGGTCGTAAATTGGCCAATCGGTTGTTCTCTGGTAAAAAAGAACATCAACACGATAAATTGGACTACTCCAATATCCCTTCGGCAGTGTTTTCCCACCCAGAAGCCGGCTCTATTGGTATGACTTCCAAGCAAGCCATTGAGAAATACGGCGAGAACAACGTCAAGATCTACAACTCCAAATTCACCGCCATGTACTACGCCATGATGGAGTCTGACCATGAAAAAGCCCCTACTGTGTACAGATTGGTCACTGCAGGTGCTGAAGAAAAGGTTGTTGGTCTTCATATGGTTGGCGATAGCTCGGCTGAAATCTTGCAAGGTTTTGGCGTTGCTGTTAAAATGGGTGCAACAAAGGCTGATTTTGACAACTGTGTTGCCATCCATCCTACCTCTGCCGAGGAATTGGTCACATTGCGTTAATTTATTAGATATATGGGATAGATATATGTATGTAATAGGTGGGATGTACTGGTGTGTAGAGATGCACGGCTTGTGGGATGCACGGATGTCGGGAATCAATGTTTTGGTCGTTTTGGAGGGGGACCACGAACAGGAGGTTTTGGTTTATCACCAGGTTTCATAAAAAACATTGGAGCGTTTCGTAAAATATCAGGAACACTAACAAAACGAATCATTGATCCTCTAACGAACACCTGGCCCATATGAGAAACTTCTCCTGTACCACCTTTTGTCACAATAACATCTTTTAAAGATAAATTCATATTATCTTCATTTTCTAGTAATTTTCCTCGATAGGTATCACCAGTTGTAAGTTCAAGAGAAACAACGTGGCCTTGAGCCTCGTTTAGTAGTCTAACAGGGACTCCAGCAGACATAGTCGTTATGAATTGATGATGAGATTTTGATAAATATTGGGTTATATGCAGGAATATTCACAGGGATTTAAATGATAATGGTGGATAAAATGGATAACTGGATAATGATAATGATAAATGGATATTTGCAGACATGAATAGTCAAATAATGAATATCTGAATTTTTTGGGGTGTTTTTTGATATTTAATAATTTGATAGTTAATTTGTGGTCCTTTATGGTAAATTTTGGTCAGAAATAGTTAATAAATAGATAATAATGGTTAAAATGGCAGTTAATGGTCGAAAATAGTCAGTTGACAGTCATTTTGGTAATTGATGGTCAATTGATAAAAATAGACAAATAGGACAAATAGTAGACAAATAGGACAAATAGTAGACAAATAGGACAAATAGTAGACAAATAAAAGACAAATGACGGTCAAAATATGTCAAAAATGGTGATAAATTGTCAAAAAATGGTAGGTCAAATTAATAATAGTAAGATGACAGTCATATAAGGGTGAGATAGGTAGTTAAATAATAGTCAATAAAAATCAATAATAGTCAATAATAGTCAATAATAGTCAATAATAGTCAATAATAGTCAATGAAAGTCTATTTGATAGAAAAAAAAAAAAAAAAAAAAAAAAAAAAAAAAAAAAAAAAAAAAAAAAAAAAAAAAAAAAAAAAAAAAAAAAAAAAAAAAAAAAAAAAAAAAAAAAAAAAAAAAAAAAAAAAAAAAAAAAAAAAAAAAAAAAAAAAAAAAAAAAAAATAGAAAAAGGTCAAATAGATAAATTATAGTCAAAAATGGTCATAAAATATCATGAATGTTCAACAGATGGTCGTAACTGACATTAAATGGTAAATAATTTGGTATTCAAATAGTGATCAAATAGTGATCAAATAGTGATCAAATAGTGATCAAATAGTGATCAAATAGTGATCAAATAGTGATCAAATAGTGATCAAATAGTGATCAAATAGTGATCAAATAGTGATCAAATAGTGATCAAATAGTGATCAAATAGTGGTCAGAAAACAGTCGAAAAATAGTCGAAAATTGGCCAATTTGGTAGCCAGGAAATTGATATTCAATTTAGTAACAATAAATGGAGATTTAAGGATCAATATTTTGAATGTGAATTTATGATATGATTATGATTATGATTATTTGATTAAATGAGCACGGCAAAAATAGACAAAAATTGGGAAATCTCTTCTTTTTTATATTAATCGCCACAGGCACGCGTTTCAAAATTCTTTTTGCAGCCTAAGAAACTGTAAAATATAAATATCGCACCGTCCCTACAATATTGTATAATTCTACAATAATTACAATAAATATAAAAGATTATATCCGTGATCCGGGATTTTACAAATTCGACTATGTCAAAAGGATGTACTATCCTTATATCCTTATATCCTTATATCCTTATATCCTTATATCCATTGATTATATTATATGATTTTATATCTCTATTTCATTCATACTCATTGTGACATCAAATACCCTAAATCATATGGTGATGTCAAAAATCATCCATCATATCATTTTAATGATGCCCACATCATTATCATATCCTCAATCATGATTATCATGTTCTTATCACTATATCATATCTTTATCATGTTTTATATCCCCATATCCCCATACCTTATCCTCATACCATTATTCATGTCCTTTCCATTTCATATACTTAATCGTATTTTATCATTACATTCTTATATTATCATTTTCATATCCTTCTTTATTATATCCTATCCTTTGACATTTTTATTTCCTATCCTTATATCCTTATCTAAATCCTTTGATTAGATCATCATATTCTTATTCATTAATTCTATCCAAATATCCTTATAAGATCCTTATACATGATTATATCCTCATCCGTATAGTTATATCCTTATCTTATATGATTATATCTGTCATTATATTAATTCCTCATGTCATATCCTTATTGTATCCTTTATACCTTTGTATCCATCCTTATATTTTATCATTATATAATATCATTATATAATATCATTATATAATATCATTATATCATATCATTATATCATATCATTATATCATAATCTATCGTTTGGCTATTCTTTATGATATTATCATATCTCCAAATTATATCATATCTTCATTTCAGTATATCAAATTGTTTACATATTCTAATTCATCACTTTTGATCCTAATATCATATCATTATATCACTATCCTTTGCTATTTTCTTCTAACACATAATTAACATATTCTCATATTATCATATCATATCATGATATCCTTACACTTTATGAAGATATCCCATATCCTTAGGTTGTATCGTTATATCATATCATTATATCATTTCCTCATAAAGATCATCATATCTTCATAAGTTCGCCTTAATATTATATTATTATTACTCGATAATCTGTCATACCATTATATAATATACTTATTCCTATTATCACACCATAACCATAATATTCTTATCATTATATCATTATCAAATTATCATTATATCATTATCAAATTATCATTTTATCATTTTATCCAAAATCAAATCTTTATCATATCATTATATCCCTATATCTTCACATAATATTGAATAATTTCTTTATCCTCATATTCTTATTCATCACATCATATCCTAACATCACTTCATATCAAATTATTATATCTCATTACATCATTAACTTTTTAATATATTTATTTTCTTAGATCATATCATTATTTATTACTATACATTATAATTATATTATATTCTTTTAATATATCCTCATACATATCATTATATCATTATATCATTATATCATTATATCATTATATCATATTCTTTTAAATTAGTCTTATATTATATCATTATATGCTTATATTATATCATTATCCTCATATCATTTCCTCATTTTTGTCCTTATCATATCATATATCATATATATTATTACATTATTCAATAGTTAATCTTAACTATGATACTGAAGTTATTATAAATACACTTAAGTATTATATCACTATACTATACTATACTATAATCCTATAGTATTATACTATCATACTATTGTACTCTATATTACACTATTATATTGACTAACTTGGACTCTATGGTATAGTAAAAAGAAAATAATTCAACATACTTTCATAATAGTATATTACGATATTCATGTAAACCATAATACAATAATTCCCTATACTATACTACTATACTATACTACTATACTTAAAATAATACTATTAAAATACAATACTAACCTAGTATTCTAATATCAATATTGATTACTATCTAAAAGTTGTTGTAGACTTGACAATATTCTATACCACTATATATATCATTCCATCATTAATACTCATTTTTATCATATCCTTATATCATTATATGATATCATACTATTATATCATTATTATTACGCATCAATACACCATATCCTATCCATATCTTTTTATCATATCTTTTTATAATATTCACTGTCATATCCTTTTTCATTACTTCAAATTAAGGAATTTTTATCCTTATTCATATCATATCCGAGTATCATCTTCTCATCTCAAGTATACCATATCATTATATCATATCATTATATCCTATCCTATCATTATATCCTATCCTATCATTATATCCTATCATACCATAACTTTATACTTTTTTTGATTCGGTGAAAGTGCATTTGAAAAAAGATTAGCTTAAAATATCGGGTTCTTCCTTAATTATATCATTTCTATTCTCATTGCCCAACAATCCCGGTAAATTGCAGCATTACTTTAGCTAATAAAAATCCTTCTTTTCTGAATCTTTTGCTTTATTGAAATTGAAGGTCTATTTTGAGACCCCAAAGCGTGATTTTTTTTTTTTTTATTTATATGATTAGAAGAGGTAAGAACTTTTAGAGAATGTTTTGTAGGGGCCACTGCCCTGGTGCACGGGTGTACACCGGGTATGTCTAGTTCTGACGGTGACGTTGATGTGCTATAAGAGAAAATCAACGAATTCAATTTTGAAATCAAATATTCGTGGACTATGATTCATAACCTATAGGTGGTGTTAAGGCACTCGTTGCAGTGGTGGCCAATGACGTACCCGTACATCCCACCATTAACCATTTATAATAATTTATCCTTATGTTTTTTCTAGATCTTGGTAATGGTAATATTATATGGTAATGCTATCAGTACTATATGCAGTACATTGTATCATGTCCTTTATCACCCTTCAAAATACCCTTATTCTCTTATAACATTCTTTTATGATAATTTAATTCCTTATCATCTTTTAGAATTTTATTTTAGATTCTATTTTTAGATATTGGTAATGCTAATGGTGATAGTATATGGTAATGCTATATGGTAATGCTATCGGCACTATATGCAGTACATTTCATAATATCCTATTTTTCTTATGATATACCTTCATGATAACTTATTTCCTTATTATCTATTTATAAGTCTGATCTAAACTCCACCTTTAAATTCTATTTTATCTATTTGGTATGCTAATGCTATGGTAATGATATACTACGGTAATGATATACTATGTGCAGTACATTAATATATAAGCAAATCAAGATAAACATTTACAATATGGAACAATCAGATAAACGACAAAGAAAAAGAGCACCACTTTCATGTTTAAATTGCAAAAAACGAAAAGTTAGATGTGATAAACAAAAACCATGTTCCGGATGTATTAAGAATAATGTACCAGAATTATGCGTTTATCAAGAACCAAAATGGGTTGATAATGAAGTGAAACAAGCAGCAGAGAATCCTCCAGATATAAAAGGATTAGAAGCTCTTATTAAAGCACAAAATGAAGAAATTGCCCAACTACGGCTGAAATCTGCTTCTGTATCTGTTCCTACTCAATTTTTACCCGTTACTGTCCTTAAAAAACTTCATTCTAATGATTCCCTAAGAATTAATCCGGAAACTTATACTATAGAAGGCTCCAAAAACCCTCATGTGGCAAAACCATACAGTTGGTTCAATATCGTTAAACTTGATCCACAACTTACAGCATTATGGTATAAAATCTCCAGTCTTCAAAAATCCTATCATGTTTATAAACAAAATCTTGTTCTACGTCATTCTAAGGAAAGAAAAAGTGCTTCATGTGGCCACTCAAAATGCCCCGTCGTGGCCTGTGAACTTAACGAAGAGCCTCTGGATCCCCTTCCGACTACGGAGCCACTGATAGAAGGTCAAGATGTAAATTCTTTGATCCTGCATATACGCTCGAGTATATATACCCTAGGAAGAGGTGATAAATCACTTAGTAAAGAACAAGTGGGTTTTCTTGTTTCTTTTTACCTTGGGCTTCCTTCAGTGCCGTCGACGGTTCTTCTGTATGAATTTGAATCACGGAATCTATTCCGCTTCTACAGTGAAGAGATTCTATCTACTCAAGATGGACATTTCGCCGATTCCACAATCAATGGAATCTACTTATCAATGTTAGCATTGATTGTGGAGGAATCTCTTGATATTCTTCGTCTGCGTTTAGGAGTTCATGACGAGGTTTCACAAAAATTCCATCATCTCTTCCCAGCAGAAGCTATTCACCAAGGTCTTGGTTACAAAAGAACAAATATCATTGAATATGTGGGGAAGTTTCTTGCATTTGCAACTCAAAACAATGAGTTCCATCACGTGCTTCCATGTATTGCCGCTTCTGTTGCCTTTTTGAACCGTGCAATTGCTCTATACAAGAAAAGAAACGCTTACGTTGGCTCCAGTGAGTTGTTTACCACGATAATCACGAGATTACTTGAAAATGTTAATTTTAACGGTCAGAACCTTATGCATTTGGAGAATCCTTCAAAAAATCTCCACAATCATATAAGTCACGTGTGGTGTGATACAATGAGACTTACAAATCTTGTTCTTTTTTCTATGATTCCACTTTGCAATTCTGACGGTCTTTTAGACAAAGTAAACATTGTTTTGCATACGTGCTCAAATGATGTTCCCAAAGAAAAAGATGAACTTGGGTCTTCTTTGGCTGTTTACTCCTTAATGGCAAAAACTTACCTTACTTTAAAGGAAGGAATTGTTAGCAAATCCGTTTTGCCGGTTAGAATTGCCGATTTGAACTTGTTGATCACAGAAATATCCGCCTGGGCCTCCGATATGTCCCTTACGAAAATCCGAATGGTGAGATTCTTCGAAATAAGAGCGGTTCTCTACTATTTGGAATTCTACTTAACTTACGTGGTTTTCTTGCAATGTGAAGAAAATGACAATATGCAGGATTTGGTTCATACATTAATGGCAAAATGTTTGGACGTGAACAAATTCCTCCAGGGGAGTCTCGTTCAGTTATCTAAGTCTCCTTTATGTCATCACGTGATGACTGCATGTGCAGAGATCTTATCAAAGCTACTACACATGATTGTGGGGCTCTTGATTCGATTTAAGTCTCATAGTGGAGATCGGCTTATATACAGGTCGGTTTCTATTACTACTACAGAAAAGGATGCATTGATTGGCGAAACTGACCAAACTCTACAACTTTTGGATACTTTCCTGGATAAAGAAACTTCCCAAAAAGCAAATAAAATGTGGAGATTTTACATGACGTTTGTTCGGTCTTCCCATAAAATGAATCCCGCTGCTTATGCCAAAATTCATGCTGGTGTTTTCAAAAAACTACCCACTCCAGCAAAAGGAAAATGCCCAATTCTGGCCGACGACAGAGCAGAAATTAACGACTTTGCTGAAATCGTCGGTTCAAATAATACCACCGGAGAATGCCCCGTGAAAAATTTTGCACCCACTCCATATGCAGGACGGAAACGTTTATGTCCGTTTGATCATGAGTCTATGCGGGCAAGTCCAATTAGTCAATCATTTAACGAAAGTAATATGAGAGGAGATACACAAGAAGTCAAGAAAGAACCATCTCCACGGATTCCTTCGCCTAGACCTTCCATTTTCGGCGATTCCAAAACATTCTTGCCTGATCCGGCAGTTCCAAGTCCATTTGGGGAAGGTCTTGATTGGGATACTCTTCCGAACTTTGATTTTGACTTGATGAATGATGCTACACTAATGGACCAGATTTCGGGGGGTGATTTTAATAATCCCATGATTGAGGAGATGTTTCAATAGGTGCACGTGATGGTGCTCGCGATGGTGCACGGGTTTGCCCTGCGCTGAGCGTGTACCAGTCGTTGAGTAGTGCACGTGATGGTTGACCGAAGTCTGTGCACATGACAAACACGTGCACGTGAAGATGCACGATGACACTTTCACGTGCTTCACACGTGATGAATTAGTTGCTGCACGTGCGCGGCACGTGCCGATTGAACCACGGGTAAACCCGTGCGGTAAAGCAAAGCAACCACCAATGATCAACAGGGCAGTCACCAGGACAGCCACAGCATCCAGAGTAGCGTTTGGAACGCCACGGCCATGGGTGGGATGTCGGCTGTATGTCTCAAAAGGGAAATTCCCGCCGGCTAACTTTCCTCATTCGGCATCGAGATCGGCCCCTCCCCCACCCAAACGAACCCGGATTCGAAACGCCGTTATCGCCGTTGGAATAGTGGCTGCTGTGACTACTGCCGGAACAGAAACGGGCCGTGATTCCGTTAAGCACGTGTATCATCTGGTCCAGCGTGTAAGTGTGGTCACGGTGGCGACAATTCGGTGTTTTGGAATCTACAAGAAAGTCTTGGATAAAGAATACGCCGATCCACATGAACGAAGAGAGGCACTTTCAGACGCTCATAAGCGGGCAGCATCCATTACTCTAGCGGCATTAGAAAAAAACGGTGGCGTTTACATCAAATTGGGCCAGCACGTGTCGGCACTTACTTATCTTCTTCCGCCAGAATGGACCCTGACCATGATTCCCCTTCAAGATCGGTGTCCAAGATCATCAGTGGAAGAAATCGAGGAGGTATTCCGCCAGGATACTGGCAGACTGCTTGGAGAAACATTTAGTGAATTTGATGCTGAACCAATTGGCGTGGCCTCTTTAGCTCAAGTTCATCTTGCACGAATGAGAGACACGGGAGAACAAGTGGCTGTGAAGGTGCAGCATCTCTCACTTGCAGAGTTTGTTCCCATTGACATTTATATGACTCAAACGGTGTTTTCCTTGATGTACAAGGTTTTCCCCGAGTATCCAATGACATGGCTTGGAGATGAGCTCCAGAATTCTATCTACGTGGAACTTGATTTTGTCAATGAAGCTAAAAACGCTGAAAAGACAGCCGAGTACTTCCGTCCGCAGAAGAACCTCACGGCGTTGCGGATTCCAAAAGTGGTTTCGGCAGAACGCCGCATTCTCATTATGGAATGTCTCTCCGGAGCTCGTCTTGATGATCTCAACTATATGAGTCGGAACGGCATCCTGACGGCACAGGTGTCGTCGTGTCTCTCGCATATTTTCAACACAATGATCTTTGCTCCTGGGGCAGGGTTACACTGTGATCCTCATGGAGGAAATCTTGCCATTAGAGCAGTTTCAAAGCCATGGTGGAGCCGTTCTCATAATTTTGAAATTGTGCTCTACGACCACGGTTTGTACCGTTACATTCCGTTGCAAATGAAACGTGACTACGCCCATTTGTGGCTTGCCATCTTAGATAATAATGTGGCGCAAATGAGACATTATGCCGAACGTGTGGCTGGTGTTCGTGGCGACCGGAAGTTCCAGATCTTTGCCGCTGCCATCACTGGGCGTGATCCAGAACAGGCGTTGAACTACAACATTTCTTCCGTTAGAACAAAGGCAGAAATGTCGTCTATGCAACGTCGTTTGCAGCAAGAAGAAGGTGTTCTTGAGGATTTGATGGATATTCTTAGCAGCATGCCTCGAATGGTGCTCTTGATCCTTAAAACCAACGATTTGACAAGAAACCTCGACGAAAACTTGCACCTGGCTCTTGGTGTCGAAAGAACATTCCTTATTCTAGCTTCTTATTGTGCACGTGCCGTTTATGATGAGGCACGTGATAACAATTCTGCCTCCCACTCTCGGTGGTCTTTGCTGTGGATCCGTGGCTCTGTTGCTGCCTGGTTTGTCTATGAGCGTCGTCGTTGCGCTCTTGCTCTCTACGATCTCGGCATTGCCCTTCGTCTCGCCTGATGTATATATTCAATGATGTGGTTGATTATGTAAGTGAGAAGCTTACATAAGCAATTAAGTAAGTAATGCGATAACTCATGATATATGATTATGTAAGCAATTATGTAAGCAGATGCTTACTCAGCTGCCCAGACGGATTTTGTCTAGCAAATCGTTGATCTTGGGTCCCATGACCGGCTGTCCCGTCTTTGTACGCTTGTTCAAAGATTCCTTCTTTTTCTGTCTTTGTAATTCCTTCTTTTCAAGTAATTCCCGCTTTTCTTGTACTCGCCTTAGACTTTCCTGACGTTTTTGCTCTTTGCGTTCTTTAGCTAATCTGGAACGTTCTGCGAAATTCATTGGCTTCTTTCTTGGCGGTTCCCGCTGTGGAGGTGGAGCTTTTTGCGGCGGAAGAGGCTTCCGTTGCTTCACTGATGGTGTGGAGTCCTCGGGATTGCCCTCGGATTCGCCCTCGGAATTGCCCTCGGATTCGCTATTGGAGCCTTCCTCGGAGGACTTGTCTTCTATTTCATCCCCGGAATCCACTTTGGCTCCCTCGGTTCTCTTGATGGGTTTTTCCGGTACGGCTTCATTATTCTCTTCCAAAAGTTTAAAGTAATTTTTACGAAGCCGAGCCCGATGAACAAGCGAACGCTTGATTTCTTGATTCTTAAACTCCCTTAAATCTTTATGAAGTTTCTTGCCCTTGAACGGCTTTCTTTTGTCCTGTGGTCCCGCCATTATCTCTATGATCAATCTAACGATTTTGTGATGGGATGTGATGGCTACTTATATGTAGGATTTGGTGTACGGGTCTAAATATTGTAGTAATTTTTGCTAAAAAAAAAAAAATTTCGGAAACAAAAACTTCAAAATATTTCTAGTGTTGGTGAAGATTCAAAAAGAATGAATTTATTGTTCAATTTAGTTTCTTTATTGTTGTGTATATTCTCTCATATGACTTAATAATTTGTATTTTCTATTTTCGCAACCAAAGGTTTCATTTATGGAAATTCTACAAATGCTGTTTTAAATCTTCTACATTATGATTTTACCACATGCTGGTAGTATGTACCTTATGAGAAATCTGACGATATATTAACTGAGCTACATCTGATTTTTGCCTTCTGAGTTGTCCAAATTCTTCATTTTGGAGAAAATTTCAGAAAATCCTGCATACAAAGGCTTATATAAGTATCTACAACCTGACCTTCCATACCTAAAAAGAAAAATAGTAGAGCCATCCATATTTATAAGCAGATTCCTGTATATACCTATCAAGATACACTTCTATAGACTATTCCTCCTAAATCTATCGCCCTGGCACCTTTAGCCACGTGCTTTTTCTAAACAATATGCAGTACCATTTATATCAACCATCTTCTCATCCTCTACTAGTAAAAAGCTTTTATACAAAGTGTAATGTGCTTTATAATCGTCTCCTATAAAATATACATAAGGGTTTCCAATCGTTTACATTATTATATGAAATATCCATATCTTGGCCAGCTACAGTTGCACGTGACAATATCAGACTATATGCAGTACCATCGATAGATCATCTACAATAAGGTCGAAGTATGGAGGGAAGTATGGAGAGTATTGAGGAAGTATTGAGGGAAGATGAGGGAAGATTGAGGAAAAATTGAGGGAAGATGGAGGGATATCAATGATCTCTGATAGTACGAAGATAGATCAGTAATTACTGTATATAGTAAAGACATTATATACAGAATCAACATACCTGCATATAACATGACAGGGTCCTAATCAGAGGATAAGAAACAACATCAACAATTTCCCATGAAGTACGAGCAGATACCGACTGACGTTGAGCTTGAGCAGTTTAGTCAGGATGGGTCACTGGGAGTTGATTTTGCAGAAGATTTTGCAGACGAGGAATCTTCAGGAGATTCTTCTCCCAACGGAACATCCACGATGAAAATGGCATTTATGAATATGGCCAATTCAATCTTAGGAGCGGGAATAATTGGTCAGCCGTACGCTTTCAAAAATAGCGGATTAATTGGTGGCACTATATCCATGGTGATTTTAGCCATTCTTGTGGATTGGACCCTCCGGCTTATGGTGGTGAATGCCAATATGTCCAAAACAAGATCATACCAAGATACCGTGGCCAAATGTTTCGGCAGGTGGGGAAGAGTGGTTCTTTTGGTGGCGGTTTCGTCATTTTCTTATGGTGGATGTATGGCAGCATGTGTGATTATCGGAGATACAATTCCGCATGTGTTAGTATGGGCATTACCAACGTCATGGTCTGGGGAGTCTTCACCAGTGGCGTGGATGTTTTCAAGAAACTGTATCATCACCATTTTCACTGTGGCCGTTCTGTACCCGTTATCACTAAACCGGGACATCTCTCGTCTTGCTAGGGCTTCTGCTTTTGCTCTTGTTGGGATGGTGATTATTGTCGTTTTGGCCGTGTCACGTGGTCCATTTGTTGAAGGCAATTTAAAAGCACCACTTCTGTTTCTGCAAAAAACCATCAGCGGATCGCTTTTCCAAGGCATTTCTGTGATATCTTTTGCCCTTGTTTGTCACCACAATACCATTTTCATCTATAATTCCATGA
Organism: Osmozyma tolerans; assembly: GCA_030582955.1. Lineage (NCBI taxonomy): Eukaryota > Fungi > Ascomycota > Pichiomycetes > Serinales > Metschnikowiaceae > Osmozyma > Osmozyma tolerans. Next base: position 212,964 of record JAJMHH010000005.1, read on the forward strand.
GAAACGCTTCTGTGCTGAAATTCGCCACCTTGACTCATTGGGCTTGTGGAGTTGCCATGTTTTTTTGCTTGGTTATGGGAGTTTGTGGCTTGGTCATTTTTGGCTCCAATACCAAAGGTAACATTCTCAACAATTTCAAGAGCTCAGATCCCTGGATAAACGTGGCCAGATTCTGCTTCGGCTTGAACATGCTAACCACTTTCCCATTGGAGATTTTCGTTGTTCGTGATGTTCTAAAAGATCTCATCTTGAAACCAGACCCAAACTCTGGTTCTGTGGCTCATCTCGAGCTTTCAACAATCCAACATTTCCTTATAACAACCGTGCTTGTGTTTGCAGCCATGTCTGTAGCACTAATCACGTGCAATTTGGGAATGATCTTGGAACTTATTGGTGCCACCTCTGCATCATTGATGGCTTATATAATTCCTCCACTTTGTTATGTCAAACTCACTGTGGATAGTCCAGATTATCATCAATGTGATCATCGTCGTTTCCTAATTAGGAAACTCCTTCCGGCTTCCATTTGTGTATTATTTGGTTTCGCCGTCATGATCATCAGTTCCATTCAAACCATTTCTGCCGGTTCCTCCTCCGACCATTGTTCCATTGCCTAGTTGGCTCTTGATATTCTCAAGACAACATTCCCAAGACAACATTTTTCAAGACAACATTTCTCAAGACAACATTTTTAGTCATCATCGATTATTGCCCTTTTCCTGGAAACAGACACATCTTCATCATCAGAATCATTAACAAATAAACTGGCTGCTTTTTCGATGGCCTCTTTAACATGTTCACCAGAATTCGTTGTGATGATTTTTTTCCAAGAATCTTTAAAGATTTCTAATTGTTCTTTGCTGACAATTCCTCCAGTTTTTTGAATAAGATCACGAAGTTTTTGTTCTTGATCAAAAAATTTATTCACTCTTTCATCATCTGATTCATCATCGGAATCATTAACCATTTCTGCAGATTTGGTGATCATTTCTGTCATTTTTTTGACCTTCTTTTCCTTTGGTTCTTCCTCATCATCAGAGTCCACAAATCTTGCCCTTCTTTTGCGGCTTCTACCACTGATTCTTTGATTTTTGTCATTTTCGTCATCTTCATCATCTTCAAATTCCTCATTTTCATCATCATCTCCATAATCAGCCGGAACAAACGTCTCATCGTGGTCCTTTCTTCTTGCTAAACCAACCAATTTATAAACCAAGTCATCATTTAATCCCAAAGATGCCGATTCAGCTTCATCCACTGGTGCACCGATGCGGAGATTCGAGAAACACTTTTGGCCAAATTGAAGTTGTTCTTCGGAAAAATAATATGGATGAATTTGATCAAGAAACGGCTCGACATCTCCAAGTGGCCCTTCATGGAAACGAATCCATTTTTCAATAAGCTCTGCTGAATGGGAAAGATCATGTGCAGAAATTCCTTTTCTTAGAACGGTATCATCATTTTGCAAAAATGGCAAATCAAATCCAATAGTATCCACAAGAAGCCGAAGATGACCATCATTGATCATAGACTTCCTATTGGCCAAATTGAGTCTTAACGATAAACTGGTAGACCCCAGATCAAGCTCATTTTTTAGCCGGGAAAGCTCAGATAATATAAACTTGAGAAGCTTTTTCGCCGTGGGTTTCTTCATCATGTGATAAAGCAAAGCCCCGATTTTTTCATCAAGAGATGCTGAGTCGTTGGAAAACCGCAAAAGCGGAGCAGCTCGCGGCTGAGGAGCATCAGTGGAGAAGTAACTTGAAGTTGCTGGCTTTTTCGGACCACCGGACTTTCCTGGAGTTGATGATTTTGCCTCAACGTCGCCTGTGCTAAGGTAAGCCTTGAGTTCTAGATTCTCCATGCGTGGGAATAACACTTCAAGCGGCAAGGGGAACCGTTCAAGAGCACCTTTGAACTTTTTCATAAAATAGACAATAAACTCTTCCACGTGACTTCGTATAGACGAACCACGAGGTAAATGATTTCGTAAGCGGAGAATCAACGACATAAAGTCAAGACGGTAAAGCGCAGAGTAATCTTTGCGGACGACGAAAAGACGGTGGAAAAACGAGATGCCCCTCTTGATTTCCTCGTGAGTCAAGTCCTCAAATCTCGATAAGTAGGCAATATGAGTTGAAACGGTTTCTGCATGGAAGAATCTCACCTCTGTATTGTTAAAATCCAACTTTCTTTCCTGAGTAATGTACTTTATTTCCGCCTCATCCTCTTCATTAGGTTCTAAGGAGTCAGTGTCGCCAATAAGATGCCAATGATGAGAGTCCACGGCTGAATTCATGGGTCGGTTAAGTTTAGACATTTTCCGACGTGTTTGGATGAATAATTTAACGTCTTCATTGGCCAAAGCTTCAAAACATTTCAAAAGAATGTGAACGGTGGCCACCACCACATTTAGGTACTCAGGAGAATGTTTTGCTGCCTGTTTTGGCACGTTTATCACCATATCCAAGAAATGTTTCTGAGAAAAAAGCTTTCTTATAATTCCTTCAGCCAATTCACGGTCTTCATTGACATCATCAGGTGAGTCCAATTCTATTTCTCGCTGAGAACGAGCCAGAATGAACACAGCATGAGAAATCAAGAGCATTTCTCGGAAGCAGATCATGGCCACGTGAAGAGCATCATAATCTTTGGCGTCAAAAGCAGCTCGGAAGTAGGAAACCAACAAGACAAAATGAACCTCGGAAAGAGCAGCTCCAACGGAGCCATAATCGGTTGAATCTTCCGTGGGAGGCGGCAGAGTCTTAAGACGGGTATAGTGAGCGGCTCGTTCTCGTTTGAAACGTAAGAACCACGCTGTAGATAGGAAATAAGCGGCTAATTCATGACCATCAATAGCTTCAAGAATGGAACCACGACCTAATGAATGGTCGTTGGAGGCAGAAGTCAAAGAACGAGCGGCAAAACGAACGACGTTATTGAAACAGCCAGAAAGTAGGAATTGGTTGACAAAATTGAGTAATGCCGTTGATGCTGCCATGGATAAATGCACTGGGTTGTTTTCAAGGTACTCATTTGCGTCATAGCGGAAAGACGACGGTTTATGCCATTTTTTTGATCTGTCAAGCTTATCAAGCGTGGTATGAGTACTGGCTAGGGCTTCTTGACCCGAAACAGTGTATGAGGAAGCAGATGAAGGGTTCTGGATGGAAAGAAGCGACCCAAAACGACCATGACGAGTAGCCATTGTATTTTTTTGGAGTTTTTTGCGGTTGGATTCTTCTGTGAGGAGGTCGTTGAGTTGGAGACCTGCTGCAGTGGATGCGGGGGCGACAATACTGGTTTCACTGGAGGCAACAGAAGCAAGTTTGGAGCCAGCCCGAGCTTTAGCTCCAGCCGGAACTATTAGGTCCAGAACTTTAATGCCACGAGTAAGCAAAGAAAGACACTCAACCAGTAAAGAACCAAAGGCATCGTCAAAAAGAGTGGCCAGAACAGAATGAGCAATTGAAGAAAGAAACAAAAGAGCATTGTTCTTGTGAAAAGCTGTAATGACAACATTAAGACTGATATCATCAGCAGAAAGCCCCAGAGGAAGAGGAGCAGAGTTAGTTAAGCCCTTCGGAGCTTTTGAAGGCGGGAGTGGCTCAATGTAAAGGATGTTTCTTAGGAAGAACACAATAAGACGCAAGATATTGATATCACGAGGTTCACGGTCATGAGGTTGTTTCGTCAAGGCGGGCAAACCAAGACCAACCACGGCTTTGATAGTTAAGCCGTCTCTGTAAGTCAAAAGATGATGCTTATAAAGCAATTGGGCCCTTCTAGCGTTGGTTCGAGGGGCGTAATCTTTCATAAGAGTACGACGATTAACATCTATAGGCCAAGTTAAAAGCACCAATAACTCAAGAGATGCTAACATGACTTTTTCCACCGATTTCAGTCTTGGTGGTTTTTGCCACTGACAAAGAATCACGGCCAAATCATTAGGGACAAGTCGGCATTCTGAACACGCCAATGCCACATCAAATGATCCATTTCTTTCATCCACGCTTCGAAGCCATCGTTTTAGATCTTTAAGACATGCTAGCGCGTCGTGGCCAAGTTTGTAGGGAGCTCCGGGGGTAGAGTGATCTGGACCGCCGAGGGCCGAAACGAGGACGGATATGTGGGCTTGGAGAATCCGCTTACCGGTGTCAGCGGCGCCAGCGAATTCGCCCCTGGATTCGCCCCTGGGTTCGCCTTTTTCTATTCTGGAATCCCCAAAATCGATTTCCCTAGAATCACGATTCACAGAATCGGGATCCCTACCGAGACCCCTTTTGGGATCCCTATTCGAATCCCTATCGGGATTCCTATCAATGTCCCGGACATCGCCATCATCAATAAAATCAGCAAGCTCTTCGTCGTCTCGGTAGTCAAAAGACATGAAGGTTAGAATTACGCGTAGTGACGCGTTTAATATATATGGTGCACGGGTTTTATTATAATATATGCAGGATGATAATATATGTTGATTATAGAGATTGTTGGATTATAGAGATGTGTTGGAATAGTTCACAGACTCGAATGTAATTGAAAGGAGACTGATTGCAATGGAGGCAAATTGTAGAACCCGAGAATTTGGTATTATATTTTCATAATTTATAATGGATCAGGGATGTACTAGTTTTTAATGGATTTTGGTGTATTGGATAGGACTCTTGTGACTTTATAGAAAAGACCTATATTTCCTTTAGATTTGAATAGAATTTTTACAAAAGGAAAAGTTCCCAAATTTATATTCCAAAAAACATTCATTTGCGAGATGATTTGCATTTGTGAAAAATCAAGATAATATTGATTACATAATCAATTACATAATCAATTTAGTCAAGCATACTCCTGTACAGCCAGAACGTTACCGTTTGTATCCCGATTACATAATCAAACCCGTACACCAGCTTACCTCAGGTCATCTATGCCCTCATCAAAAAGAGCCAAAATGAATAGAATCACAATAAAAAGTGACGCTCTCCATTAAACGAGTCACCAGGATTATAGCGATGGTCTCTATATTTTCGAAATCGGCTTCATTATAGACTTATTTAAGTAACCTGCATATAGCCATCCAGGTCTGGATAGGCATTTTACAACCAAAACAAGGCAAATATCGGCTTAATTTTATTATCTGGGGATTTTAGTTATATCGAAATTTCAATTTTATCTCTAATTTCCTCATGAAATTGCTGTCTGTTTTCGTACTCAAAATTCCATTTTCTCCGTATAAGTCAAAAGATTTCTTCTTCCGGAGTCTATCAAAACCTCCTCATTCTGGGAACCAATTATCAAATTCATAAATCTTCTCATGCCGTTTGTAGTTCTTCCTCTTCAATGTTATTGAATTCTACTTACCTGCATATAACAAGAATCTTCACTATTAAGAATTTCAACTGTTGATTATACCAGCTTCTGCTTCTTTCTTAGGGATATACTGACTTTTCTTATCAAACGCGTTCTGTAATTGACACCTTCTCATTCGAAGTATCTCTGTATCAATCAAATCTACTATGGTTGCAAAAACCGTCCTGCATGTAACCCACGTTACACCATTTCTATACATTAACGATAAATTAGCTGGACTTCAAGTAGCTCACTGAAATCGCTCATTATTGCCACATCTACTCAATTTTAGGAGGACCCAAAAACTTCCACATGTTAGTTCCATTATTAACATACCTGCATATACTCACCGTCATACCTACATATAGCTACACCTCTCTTATCCGGACACTTACCCCAGGACATGTTTCCCTGCAAGAAACCAATACACTTCAAAAGTTTAAGGCTTTAGGGCACTATTTAAGACCACGATAGTCTGCTGAAAAAGTCTCAGAGAGATCCAGCTAGTCTAGAAGAAGTTATAATAGATATTAATCTCGCACCTGTATTAACCGGATCAGCAGAATTTCAAGGATTTTTGATACAAAGAAAGAAGAGACGGTCTATTGGTCAAAGGTTCAGCCTATATAATCCACCGAGCTGAACGAAGCGCTGGATATCTTATAATGTCAAATGATGGACACAGCACGTGACAGATGAATTGATGGAAAATAAAAAATATTATCGATATATGCAGTCTACACCTACATATAGCAGTATATCGATGTGGGGAACTACCGAAGCGCAGCATCCGTGCACCAAATCCCTTTAAGAATCGGAGTTTAAAAGAAAAGCCCCGCACATACAACTACATAAAAACTTATGGACAACAAAGCAAAAAAACGGTGCAGAATTCCAGCATCATGTCTGGTTTGTCGAAAAAGAAAAGCCAGGTGTGATCGAGCCAAACCAGTTTGTGGAACTTGCAAAAAGAAATCAATCGCTCATTTATGTATATATGATGATGATACTACAAATCCACAATCCAATTCTACTGTTTATCTTCCCATTGGGCCAGACATGGATCTGAATCAGAATCCTCATATTCAGCATCCCATTCATAATCCCATTCATAATCAGAATCGTCATATTCATAATCATAATCAGAATCTTCATATCCATAATCCTCATATTCAGAATCATCATATCCATAATCATAATCCCCATAATCCCCATAGTCATCATAATCATCATAATTCTATTAATAGTCCAGGTCAGACCGCCCAAGGCGGCCTGACTGGCCTGACTGGCCTGGCTCCACCAAATTTACCATTTCCTCGACTTTCTGCTCCATCTTGGAATTCCCATGGCTCTTTTTCTTCAGATACTTCATCTCCTCATATTCGTCCAGGAAATTCTGCCCCTTCCCCCTCTTTTGTTCCATTTACTTCTTTACCACCTCCTCCATTTTATCCTCATTATCATTCCCCTCATAAACCATATCCACAACCTCCACTTCCTCCTCCTCCACTTCCTCCATCTTCATATTCAGGTTCGCCTTCCGATTCAGGAATCCATAAACGTGATTCCGTAAGTACTGCATCTTCTGCTCCAGGATTATCCTCCTCGGCGTTATCGGCGACAAAAACCTCGTCAAATCATGACTTCCCCGCTTCTGATCCTCCTCCTCCTGCTCCTGCTTCTCTGGCAATGGCTCCATCTGCATCGGTAAATTCTGCTCCCGATCCGCCTCCAGAGTCAAAATCTCTGGTTACCGATGATTCTTCAGAGACAAAAGATCCTGGTCCAGAATACGTTTCTATTTCAATTGGTTCCAATGTTCTTCAAATCGAGTTAAACGATACAATTGAATTTTTCTCCAATGCTTCCAATTCGCTCCTTGTTGAAGGCGATTATTGGCAACAACAAGGCCCACTTTCTTATGTTGGTTTAACTAAAAGCGATCCTTTCATCAAAATTGTCCGAAGTTTCAGTATCGAGATTTTCAGAACTGAAGAATTCGCTAATTTCGTCCACAGAAAGAAGAAAAAGCCAAACCGACCACTGGACTCTAAAACTTCTCCTGGCTCTGGCAGTTCTGTCAGCGGCCCTCCTGATGAATCTATGTCTGGCCAAGATCCTCCAGATTCCAAGGAAGACGATACAGATTTGATTAGCGCAGACGCGCTTGTAACTACCCGAATTGGCGAATCTGACCCGGAAAAACTCCCTTTTTCCGACTCTCCCGTCGCAAGTATGGGGTTCCCAAACTTCCAGGTGCTCCAGAGCCTCATGCTGCTGCGTACGGCCTACTTTGCTTTTGTTGAAGACCAGGTCGTCCGGCTTCTCCCGTCACGTGACTCATTATATTTTGCCGTTAACCGATTCTTCAAGCACGTGGCTCCGTTCATCCCCGTTCTCAACGAGACGACCTTCTGCAGCGACGTTCGTCCGCTTCTTGGTGGGAAATTCCCGGAAAACTCCGATTCCGCTTATCATCGGGTATTTATCCGAGACGAACATGACCTTAATTTGGCCGGCCAGCTCTTGCTTGTTCTTCGGCTCGGATACATGACGGTTATTCCGACGGCAGATTCCGATTGTGACCTTAGTGCTGGGGAAAAACTGCTTGTTCGAAGCGTCACGAGGTTCAAAAGTGATCATTACGTAAGCGTGATCAATCTTTGTGTGGCTGATGAGAAAATCCACCGGAAGTCGTCTTTTCGGATTGTTCAAAGTCTTGCTCTTTTATTTTATTATCGTCTGGTTGCTCCTAATGATTGTCTTGGATTAAGCGCTCTGGACTCACAATTGCTATTTGGAGCCATTGTTAACCATGCCTTGTCCATTGGTCTTAACCGAGATCCAATGGCTTATGCGGATATTCATTATATTTCAAAAAAAGACGATTTTGTCAATACTTGGAGAACTATTTGGCATTGGATTGCCGCTACTGACGCTATGGGGGCTATGCTTTGTGGAACACCGCCGAAAATCCCATCTTTGGACATAAGTTCGGTGCAAAATCCCAATTTTGATCATCTTTCCCCACAAAATGCCTCTGCAGCTCGTCATCTTCATGAGAAAACCCACGAAAGTTGTGAATCTTACCGATTTGTCTTGGGGAAACTCACTAATATGAAGAACAAGGCCAAAGTTATTGACGTTTTGAAGGAAACAAGTCGTCTTGAGGGAGTCTTTTTGGAATTATTCGGCCAGGATTTCTTTAAAGATTACGTTTGCACTCCTGCTCCGGCTCATTCTGATAGCTCCGATAACTCCGATAAACTCCGTCGAGACGATGCTCTTTTAAAAGTTAATCGTTTTTTGACATTTATTCATTTACGAGCTAGTCTTTCGTGTCTTTATTATATGGTGGTGATTCATTATGAGGAGAAACTTGATGCTGATCCAAATGCACATATTTCTGCTGGGATTGAGCTTTTCAAAATCTTCATTCGAAGTGTCGTTCAGCTCGTTTATATCATGTCTTATGCGCTTGATAATTCCCATGAGCTTTTCGGGCGCTATTACGATTTTATCTTGACTTCTGGAATCGAAAGATGCTTGATAAAGACACACAATTTCATTACGTCATTTTTCATCCGTCTTGTTAACTACAAAAGGACTTTGGTGATGATGCTGTTAAGTCATGGTGATGATCTGGATATTGCTGCCCGTTCTGAAGTTGTGGATACATTATTTGCAATTGCTATGAGTGACGCTGAGCTTTTCGTTGGAAATTTCCATACTTTGAGCAAAACTTATATCAATTCTTATAAGATTTACGTGATGGCATATTTTGTGCTTAAACAGTGCATGGAAAACCCGGAAAAACTTTTCGAAGGAGTGGTTAATCATAAACGGTATTTTCATGATGGGAATAACCTTTTGCAATTTTTCTCTATACCGGAACTTCATAGTCTTTGCAAATTGTGTGAAGAATTCCGTATTGCAAAAGTGGAATCTGAGCGTCGGCAAAAAAGAAGACCAAGAGCTCATACTAAAGATTCTCCTGATGTTTCAGACGATGTGGATGTTTCTATGGCAAATCGTGCAATGTATGCCAATAGAAATACCGTTAATACATATGGGACTCTCAAAGAGAAGCATATGTATTTGGATTTTGGGAAGCATGCTTTTGATGAGCAATCTATGATTGGAAATGAGGAGCTTTTGAGGTTGTTTGAGTTGTATGGGGACTGAGACTGCCGAAGACTGCTCGAAGAGCAGTCTGAAAAGAAGCAGATTCGAAGACTTCAAAAGCAGTCTGAAAAGAAGCAGATTTCAGAACTTAAAACTGCTAGGGCAGTCTGAAAGAATCAGATTTCAAAACTTAAAACTACTAGGCTGAAAAAAGCAGAGTCAAAACTTAAAACTGCTAGGGCTGAAAGAATCAGATTTCAAAAACTGAAGACTGCCAGGCAGTCTGAAAAGAAGCAAAGGTCAAAAATGCTCGAGAAGTGGAAATCAACAAAAATATGAACCGGAAAAGCTGCATCGCCAAAAATGAAGACTTTAATTTGAAAAGAAGGTCAAAACTTGGTCAAGCAATCGGAATATCGTGCAAAATGACATTTTTCCTGGTGAAATGAATTTTGGTCAAAAGCAGATGGTCAAAAGCTGGTGGAGCAATTGGAAAAAACTCAGAACAAAGAATATTAACTGGAGCAGTCAGAATAAGCAAAATTTGAGAAGCAGATGAGTATTCTGAAAATTGACTTTAGAGTTGGAAAAGTCAGTTTGAATCAGAAAAGCAGAAGGCGAAATTCTGCAAAACGTCCAAAACATCGGTTGCTTGATGAGCTATGAAGAAATCAGAAGAACTTTTTACTAATAAGCAGAGAAATGGATTTTGACGATCATTCTGAAATATTAATCCATTACATAATCCATTACGTAATCCATATAATCCATATAATCTATATAATCCATATAATCCATATAATCCATATAATCCATATAATCCATATAATCCATATAATCCATATAATCCATATAATCCATAATGTATCTTAAGCAAAATCAATGAATCAATGTATTCACTATTCATCCTCAACTCCTCAAGTAAAGGCTTATTTCTTTGCTTTCCTTCCTCTGTATATTAAATATCCTATGCTTCTTAATACCTGATTATGTAATCAATTATACATATTGCATATCAAATCACGTTTACTTCAAAGCAATTTACTTGTTGTATTCATGAGCTGTATAATACACCAAGTATTTGTGTATCTCTAACTACGTTGTGATCACATAGAGTATCAGATTACGGAATCAGTATAGATTATGTAATCTATCGTAGAGCTATTACGTAATCAGACTAGATTATGTAATCAGACATCAGTATATACTTAAGACTATTTCGATACTTTTTCATTTATATGTCAAATGTGGTAGATGTAGGAGAAGCAGTAACATTTAGGTTAGAAGTCTGAGGAGCAGGAGAATCAGGTATTTATTTTACTCTTCACTCCATACCTACAGTCATTCTGAAATAATAATAGTGGAAATTTTGAAAGAACAAAAAATTGGAATGATTAAAAAGAAATCATGATAAAATTTATTTAGGAGGATTTGATTTTTGGGTTGTTATCAGATTGAAGGTTCATGTGTATAACAGGAATAATAGGAATATCCAATATCAATATATCAATAAAATATGAATATATCAATATAATATCAATAAAAGATCAATATAGTATCAATATCTCAGCATATTAAGTCAATATATTAAACTAATATTTTAAATCAATATATTAATATGATATCAATATATCAATATCAATATAACAATATAACAATATAACAATATAACAATATAACAATATAACAATATCAATATATCAATATATCAATATAGTAAATAGTGTACATTGATGTATGAGGATAATGTATAACATAACATAGTTCAAAATACATGATTACCATAAATTGGTGTCTACATTATTTTAGTATATTAATTCTTTTTTTATTTATATATATATATTTATCTATATATGTATCTATTTTTTTCTTTTTTATATTATTCTTTTCTTATATATATATATTTATATGAAGCTCGATGCATTATATAATCGATTATGTAATCCTGTTAATATACATAATGAATTTTGAATTCTATGATTATATATACTGAAATTTACTATTAATGGAAATAATATACCTATAATTAGCAATAGCTATTAACACTAAATATGGTGAATTTGAATCATATTTATTACTTGAAGAATTATATTAATAAACGTATTTTAAATAAAAGATTAATATATTTATTGAATAGACGATATTTAAATTAATTATTAAATAATGTTAAACCTGGTGGTAAACTTATAAATTAATGGTATAAATAAATATAATGTAAATAATAATACTAAACAACAATTTAAATAATAAAATATAGAGATACAAATATATCGATGGCTAAAGATAAAAACTAGAAATATAGTGCCTGCAAAACGGGCGGTTATATATGTATATGTATATGTATACATATTTATAATATATTTACATTGATATATGAATAAGTAAATGAAATGGAACAATATACATAATCATATAAAAGAACAATATATTTACATAATTGGTAATTCATAGGCGATATTGAAATACGGTATATGTTATGAATATTAACTTATAAATTTAAATAAGATTATAATTATGATAAAAAGGAATATACCAATGATAAAGCATAGTATAAAATTAGAAAATAAAGGAACGAATCATCAACTTATTAAATAGGGAATTTAAAAGTTGAGTGAAATTAAGTCAAAAGTATTACTGTAGAGTAAGAAAAGAGATTTTTCTTAGGGATGTACTGATTTTAAGTAACCTTGATTTAATCCTCTTTTAACTGCTTTTGTATGAGGGAATTTTTGGGATATTGAATGCCTAGGGACATTTATACGGATGTTGTTAAAAATTTCTTATCTGCGTTTTTGTTATTTTCTTAGGGATGTACTGATTTTTCTTAGGAATTTCTCTGTATTTTGGCCATGGTTTTCTTCGGGATGTACTGATCTAAGCCCATCGGGTACATTTTACAGATTTACCGCTATATGATCTTCATGTCCAGAGATGTATTGATTTCTTTATTTATTATTGTATAGAGATGTACTGATGTGTCGTAGGGATGTACTGATTGTCTTATAATATTTAAAGTTTATCGTAGTCTATAGTTTTCTGTGTTTTACTTTCTTTATCTCAGTATATATAGTGTAGTGTATATAGTGTATATAGTGTAGTGTATATAGTGTATATAGTGTATATAGTGTATATAGTATAGTGTGTTATACTTAGTGTACTTTATAATTATGATGAATTCAGTATCATAGTAAGTATATTTAGTATAGTACTATAGTATAGTATATTATATAGTTAGTAGTGTAGTATAAAATTAGTATATAATTCTTTAGCATCGTATACTGTTACACTATATTCATAAGACTTTGTATAATAAAGCATCATATAATGCAGCACAGTATAAAGGCCTCCAGTATTAAATCCCCATTATAAAATTAATGTCAATAATGCCGATTATGACGTGAAGGCCACTTTGTGTCGTTGTCATATTTGCTTACATAATCGTTACAACACCCGTACACCAGCTTACCCCAGGCCAATTATGCCTTCATCAAAAAGCATCAAAACAAAGAGTATTACCATGGAAATGGGAATATCTGAAAATGATATTACTATATATATTTTTCTCGAAGTCTATTACGTGTATTTTCACATAATCATACTTTTTGCTTACATAATTAGCTGCTTACATAATCAAGTAACATCCGTACACCAGCTTACCCCAGGCCAATTATGCCCTGAGCAAAAAGAGGTGAATTTCAAGAGAAGACCATAAAAAAAGTATCATAAGAATCCTGAGGTGATCAGGAGCACTTCAATGGCTTTTGAATCTAATCTTCACCAGTAAAATACTTCATACTCTACATAAATATATTATACTGCATATAACTAAAATAGTATAATGTAGTATAGTATATACTTAGTGAAATAAGAATATTGATAGATATGAAATTTACATGTATATTTGAGAAGTCACTTATATAAGTATTATTCTTTTGTGAAATCTAGTTTTTACTTAAGCTGGCTATATTTATATCAATAATGAACCATTTTTATATAAAATCTAGAACTTTCATGATATTTTTGTATTAGAATTTAGAATTAATAGTTTGTATATAGTAGTATAGTAGTATAGTAGTATAGTAGTATATAGTACACATAGGGCCGCATCGATTACGCGGGGAAAAATCTAAATCTAAAATCCTACATATAACCTTATTAATATACACACCAATCTAAATTCCTATATATAATAAAGCTCTTTTGCTTATATACACACCATGAGAACTCCAATGTATAAATGAATCGCGGTGTCATAACTCCGTCTTAACCATTTCCTCTTCTTTCTTATTACCCAATGGTGCTGGCAGCTCCAACCGACGGCAAAAGACGTGTCCGTTTGGTCATGTCTTGCAAACAATGTCGGCGTCGAAAAGTCAAATGTGATCGAAAAATGCCTTGCACAACTTGTGTTAAAAGAATGTCCGCCAATGAATGTGATTACTCCGATTTCTCCGATACTCGTCTTTCTGAACAATCTTCTTCTTCCACTACCAATTCTAATGATTCAAATGTTCCATCAGCTCCTGGCGCCGGTGTTTTTCGAACTTTTACTTATAATAATGCCGCTGTTGGTGAAAATGTTCCTTTACGTCATATAAATGACCCTCTACCGCCACCGAATCTTTCCCACCAGCCGAATCCACCAAAATATGCTCAAAACCATCAAAATCATCCACCAAATCCACCAAATTCTCATCTTGCTCCCCCAGATCCTCCTCAAAATCATCAAAATCATCAATATTGGCAAGATTCCTATCTTTCAGATATGGAGGCTCTAAAGGAGCGTATTCGGCAATTAGAGGCTTGTTTTAGTGGTTCCTCTGCTTCTGGATCCTCTGCCTCTGGATCCTCTGCCTCTGGATCCTCTGCCTCTAGATCTTCTGGCCCCGCCCCTGATCCTCAATTTACCACTTTTAATACCCCAGATAACCCAACATTCGTCGGAATAAACCCATATGATACATCTCGTCCCGACGAATTACTTGATTTATATCGTGACTACTCCCCAATTCATACCAAAGGTCAAAGAAGACACAATTTTGGTCCATTTGCATGGCTCTCATTCATGAAAAAAGATAAAGCCCTTCTGGGCCTATTAGCATTTCTTGAGAAAAAACGCCAACTTAAGGAACCGGCTATACCCGATATTCAAGGCTTGAAAGGCTCGCCTGAAGAATTGCAATCAGCTGGAACCAACGAAGAAGAATTCCAGAAAAAAGCTTCCGATCGTGACGGTGATAACGACGTGACTCCATTGGCTAATAATCATAATATTCCCCATACTCACGGCAATTTGAGAACCCAACTCAACAAACATGCATTATCTCTCGGTTTCACCGTTTTCGAAGGCGAAATGGACCATCATCTCCATCTTGTTGAAAAAATCAAAATGGTTCTTCCCCTGGGCCGGGCTATCCGCGTGCTTGTGAGGCAATTTTTCGCCAAAGTGTACCCATTAGTGCCACTTGTGGACGAAATGTGGTTTGAAAAGGAGCTAGCGAGGCTTCTAGCGCCTCAGCCGCTTGGAAATGGGCGTGTGGAGGAAATTCGGGTGGAAAAGCGTCTTGATTTTGCCTTTATTGGAATTTTTCTAATTGTGCTCCGGTTATCTTATTTATCGGCTTTTTCCAACATTAACTCCGTCAACCAGGAGGTTCTCGAGGCGGCAGATGACTCGCCGTTGGCTGAACGGAAACTCATTCTTACTAATCCTGTCAGCGTGGATGTGATAAATTTGGCTAAACTTTGTCTTGATCAATTTGACATTTTCCGTCGGACAGCCGTGGTGGTTCTTCAGCTTGCGCTGATTATGAGAATCTACCATATGTTTGCTCCAGAAGATGGTGATGGTGTTGACGGTGGCGATTCTCATATGTTTACCGCAGTTTGTGTTTCTAGTGGGTACTCCATGGGACTAAATCGAGAGCCGGGAAAAGTGGAGGACTCTACTCATGACGCCAGAACCAATAATCTCATGCGGAAACTATGGTTTTTCACGAAAATGATGGATTTAAACCAAGGGTACAATTACGGGTTCCCATTGGCTATTGACGATGAATATACCGATATTAAATGTCCGTTCTACACGGCAGATAACTCTAACGTGGTGGATGAGGAAATGGAGAAAACTCTTTGTCAGTGTCTTCAAGCAGCAGATGCTAATTTCTTCTTCATGCGGCTGATGCTTAAAAAGCTTCTCTCGCTTAAGCGGAAACTAGATATGCGGGAAGTCACAGCGATGCTTTCGGAGTTTGAAACTAAGTTGCAATCCACATTGGGCTGTCTTACCGACTATACCAGACATCCGGCGGACGAACGGAACTATGCTTTCGTTAAGATTCTCCAAGTGAAATACTACATCAACTTCAAATCGTTCATGATGTCGATGTTTTTCCATTTTTTCCTTGATTACGAGACCAAGGGAAATTCTCCACTTGCGTTCTTTTACTTGAAGAAATACCTCGCCACGGTTTGCGGAGAATTCATCCCAGAATACTTGGAATTGCTCCAACACGGAAGTTACCTTTTTGATCCAAAAAGTACTCTTGCAGATTTGGTGCTAACTCCAACATTTGAGTTTTTCATGCACAAAACCAACCAGCTTAATTTTTCCATTCTTATCCGTCTCAAATGCTCCATTTATGCTCTCCATCTGGACCCAGCTTTACATCATCAGAAATTATCCTCGTCAGCAGAGTATAATTTGCAGTATCGGAAAATGTGCAAGATCTCCGAATCGTTGGAAAAAGTCATACGTTTCTCCATCACGTGCCTTTCCAGACTAAGCCACCGTTATTATTACGCCTGGAGAGTGTTCAAGACTCACTCTTACATTATTGAAGTTTTGCAAAGCCCAGAAATGTACGATTATTTGTGCAAGGCCGGCGTTAATGCAAGGTTTATGACTCTTGATACAAATCAACTTAATGAGCTCTTGAACATTCTAGAAGCTTCCACGGCCAAACTCCGAATCGCCGTTGAAAGAAACAAAACATTCGACCATAACTCAGAATCTTCATCTACATCTACAAGGAATGATTCTTGGTCACGTGACTCTCATAATTCACGTGACTCTCACGTGCATCATCCTCCATCCACGGTGTCGTCTTTTGATCTAGACGACTTCCAGCCTTCCGTCAATGACGATATCGACAACTTATGGCACCAATTCACAACAATCAAAAATGATAACCGCTCTATGAATTATATGCAGGACCAACAACCACAAGATGAAGAAATGAATGATGCTCCACCAAGTCCTCTTTTCGGCGACCCAACAAATCAGTTGTCTCCTTATATCAATATGCTTGTCGATGGCAATGTTGAAAATATTGTGGAAATGTTTCCTTCTTTTCCTTTCTAAGGAAGTACTGTATATAGGTCTGGACTGTACATAATATCCCAATTCCAGTCAAAACCAATTCCAGTCAAACCATTTCCAGTGTAGACCAGTATTGCCTGGATAGTATTGATCACTACAGTATAAACTAGTCAGCCAGTCAATGTACCTTACAATCGGGAAATGATTCTTGTAATACTATTTTTGTATTGTACTGCATATAATGAATAATTCTACATATTCTAACTTAATCAGAGAACGTAAGTGCTATTAGGAAACTTGAAGCTGGTAGTGATTAGAAACCTCCAATTATTGTCTATTACTTGAGTGATAACAGCGTAGAGAAATGTTGATTACATAATCAGTGTACTGCATATAGTATCTATGAGCTACAAGTGTGGATCAAGTAGTAACTACGTTCTAGATAAGTAAAGGTCCCAAGAAGCTGCTATAATGGAATCGCTCTATGAATTAATGAATATGCTGCTTTGTAAAATGAATATTCTGTCCATGATTGTATGAAGTACTGCATATAATGACCTACTTTTAAGATGAAAATTCTGCATATAACTACCTACTTTAATCTGAAAATTCTGCACAGTTAAACGAATAGTGCAACTTACAATAAACTGTATATTCGAGGAGCTACTAAAAAAGATACAGGGATGTTCACCAAAGAGTGGTAATTTAATAATCTGCACATGAAATCGGTTTATCCTGCATATAGTAAATATTTAAACCCTAGCGGTCCTGCATATACAAAAGTGTTACCCGACGAAGCGACAAATTCTATATAAATGGCCCGATTCCGCATAATTTTCAAATCTTCACTATTCTTAAATTGTATGTTTATTCATATAAAAGAAGGAACTAAATGACGACAAAGACGCTGTGCACCAGTCAGAGTACTCAAACACATGATTGACCCAGTATACCCAAATTTCTGATATGTTCCTTAATTTACTATTTTGATACTAACTTTAAGAATTAAAAGTTGATATTTTAAGATTTGAAGGTTTCAATAGAATCTGGGTCTACTCATGATTTCTATTTATGATGCACTATTATGAACTGGATCTGATTCTTTGTATCTGATTTTTTGTATTTGATTTTGGAATCAAATATTGATAATCTGGTTCTGAGAGTCCGATTGAGTTCATTTAGTCTTACTAATTTGAGATAAATTGAGAAACTAAGGATAATTGAAGAGTTCTGACGTAGATGTCTGATTTTGAGTTGAGTTTCAAGTTTTGAGTAAATGTTTGAGTAGATTTTGATATGCTTGAGTTGATTTGTTGCATTAAAGGAATAAATCCGAATAGTTAGTGTGAAACTTATTTGAAAAGTTATTGAATCTGAGAATATGATCCTCAATCTGAGGCTTCATAGAAAATATATACTCATTATTTGAGATATTATCAATACTCATAATTTGAGACATTATGAATACTCAATCAAATTTTGAGTATTCTCGGAATTCAATATTTTAATAATAAATCTTTATATCTCAAAACTTTCATGTTGATATAATAAGCTCAAATTTCGAGTTGAGTGAGACTAGTCTGATACAAGTTTTATGAGTATTTGATGTAATTAACTCAAAATGCAACTCATTGTGAAAAATCCTTTGAGTTACAGATTTCTTGTATTAAATAAACAACTGAATGTGGAAAATCCTTTGATTTACAGATTTCTTTTCAAATAAACAACTTAATGTGAAAATTAATCATGAGTAGCCATTTCAGATTTGCTTACAGGATGAGTAGACGAGTTTCCTTAAACCAGCACTTTCCTATTTAGGAAGACATTAAGCCAAGGAAGGAAAAAGAAAAAAGAATAAAAGAGGAAAATAAAAAAACGGGACCACGAAAAGAAGAAAATCAGGAACAAGGAAAAAATCAAATAATAGATCCGTAAAAGGAAAAATAGAATAAAAGAAGAAAAAATCAAAAAAAGAAATTTTTTTCTTTTTTAGGGACAATTATTTCATATTTTCCCTTTTTTCGCTAATTAAGCCGTTGAAAAAAAGGTCCAGATTCGACACGAACACGCGTTTTTTTTGTTGCAGGCACAGAGGGCGGAGCTGAGGGTCCAATGCACGGTTTAAACGGTGAAGCCATGAACCTTGGCCTGAAGCGATGAACCTTTGTTCATCGGTGAACTCTAGTATATTAGCCATTGAACCTCGATGAAACATCGATGAAACATCGATGAAACACTTACGAAACATCGATGAAACACTTACAAAACACCCCAAACACCATCGTAACCAATATATAACGTAGACTCAGAAGTCAAGACTTCTGAGCCTGACTTCTGAGCCTAATTTCTGTTTACACCTGCATATACCAAAGGTACAATCGTGAATTTCCTTACCGTCACTTGACAGGAGTGAAACACGAAACTCGCACAAGCTGCAAAAAAGAAACCAAAATATTCATCGCGCCAGCATAGAGTGCCTACGCGACCAGCATATAAACCAGCACATTTCCATATTCTTTTATATTTTATATCCATATCAATATCAATTTTTTATATCCATTTCAATATCTTATATCCATATCAATATCTTATATCCATATCAATATCTTATATCCATATTCATACCCATATTCATATCCTTATCTTTATCAATATCCATATATTTATACCATATTTCTCCATACATTATAATGGTGTCCACGATCGATTTAAAAGCATTAAATGTGTTTGTTAAAACCCCAGTTTCTCTGAATATGATCCATAAATTGGTGGTCGCAACTTTACAAGTTCTACCTTGCCTGGAAGGAAAAGATAAATCATCCAAGAATTTACCTTCATTAATGACATTCATTAATAGGTTAGTCCAGTACACCAATGTATATACAGGAACGTTAATGGCCACATTGGTATATTTGGATAAATTGAAGCAGAAATTACCTAAGAATGCTCAAGGGTTGCCATGCACGCGGCATAGGATCTTTTTGAGTTGTCTTATCTTGGCTTCAAAATTCCATAACGACTGTTCTCCAAAAAATATCCATTGGGCAAAATATACTGATGGTCTCTTTTCTGTGCAGGACGTGAATCTTATGGAGCGTCAATTATTGTATCTTTTAAATTGGAATGTTTCTGTTTCCAATGAAGACATGATCTCTCAAGTGGCTTCTTTCTTGGCTCCAATCAAGGAAGACCTTATAAAACTGGCAAAGATGAGACGTTATTTGCAAAAGCAGCAAAACAGTCACTTATATGCAGGTTCCGTCCGTCCAACTACTCATTACAGACAAGATTCTCTGAGTTCAGTGTCGTCTCTGAGTTCTCAAACTTCTGTCAATTCTTCATTATCCTTGAATTCCTCAACTTCCCTGAATTCTATATATTCGGATTATTCTCCTATTGAAGAGAAGGGCGCTGCTGGCGGCGTGGACCCAAGAATTGAATTGGCGGCTCGTAATGAAGAGCAGGAATTGGCTAGGATGATTACTTCGATGACGGCTTCCAGACAGCATAGCAACGAGCGAAGCGAGTTGCTCTGCTGAATGACAATCTGAATCAATGACAATCTGGAGCTGATAAGCTGGATTGGAGCAAGTTGCAACGAATGAACGATAAACATAGTTTTGGAGTAGCAGACATCGTAAGCTTAAGGCTGTAGGTTGCAAACACTATCACGTGACGTCACGTGACAAGCAGAGGACTCTCAACTTTCCACCTCTGATCGAGTTAGATATATGATTTATTGCATTTGATAAAGCTGATCTTGAAGTGCTTTGCTCTTCTTGTGTGGTTGATGAAAAACGTTATGTAAAGATCACGTGCTCAGCACGTGTTTATTCATAGAGCCCTGCCTGAACTTTGCTTTGCGTATTAATACAATCGGAAATAGTCAGAGAGAACACTTGTAGTTGTCTTGCCGTCCACTTTTCACTAGCTATACTGGTTTAGGTCAGCATGCCTATATGCAGGATGTTTTATATAGATCAACATTAAGGATTTCTGAACACAATGAAAGCCACCATTAAACTCCTATGGATTCCGGGATAAACATGACACTAAATTCAGCCAGATAACCATTCATGTTGCTCTTTTTGCTCACCCCCAAATTGTCCTGGGGTAAGCTGGTGTACGGGTGTAGTGTGATTATGTAATCAGAAGGATGCCTTAGTGTTACATCTTATTATATACCATATATACTATTACATATCACTATATACCAGCACACTTATACAGTACACACTTATACAGTACACTAAACTGCTCATATATTTGGTTGAATTCTTTCTTTTTGTCTTGTTATTGTTTCACGTGATTTGCAAAATCCCTGTACTCCTTCGAAGCAGCATTTCACTTTCGTTTATGAATGGACTTACAGCGGGAAAAAATGCAGCTACCTGCTTCAATACTGCAAACTTTTCTGGACCCTTACAGTATACTAACAATCACGCACGTGACTTTTGTAAATCACGTGACTAAACTTGCCTACTCCCCCCCTAATGAAATAAAGACGTGTTAGCTTGCCATATAGAAACCATAGCGGTAGACTATTGAAGAGCCGGCAGTGAAGTTTCATTATTGAATGGAAAAATGTATATGTATGAGTAAGTCGTGTGACGTAAGTCACGTGAGTCTATGATAGTGGATATAATGGTGGATATATAGCAGTAGAAGACAATACAATGAGCGACAGAATCTTGGTTTTTCAGACTAATGAATCTCATAATAGTAATCAGCAAGCCTTGTCAAGATATCTTATGGATCTAACATTTTCAATTATATGATACAGTTCTATATGCAGTACGGAGTACTCATATCTATAGCTATAACAATATATATATATTTATATATATAGTGAAATAGCAGAATGTACGCAATATACATACGACATAAATTGATATATTGGAATATGTGGCGTAGTGGTCTGGTGTAGATAATTGGTGTACTGGTGTTTGGTGTACTGGTGTTTGGTGTACTGGTGGTGTACTGGTGTAGATAATAGTAATAGAGGCGAGAAAGTATAGAGTAGTAATATCATGGTAATACGGATAGCGATTGAGACACGGAGTTTTATTGAAGGGAAGTTCTCCTTTGAAAGTTTTGGGAGGCAAAGATGCAAGCGAGGACCAATTTTCTCCAGGCAATTTTCTCTGCTGAGATATTTAAATAAAGATGATAAGGAACTTCGAAGACTTGGATCGATTCTTCAACAAGGGAAACTCGGAGAAACCATTCGGGAAAAACCGGAACAACCAAGAGTACCAGCTCATCTGCCACTTGATGTTATCGTTGAAGAATTTCGAGAAGAATTATGTGATTCTTTTGATAAGATCGCTTATATGAGCAAAGACGACGTGGAGATTCAAAGCAACTTTGCCAAAGGGAGACAATTTGGATCAGAACCATCTCTGCATTTCTTTGATCGGAAAGCAGCAATCCGGAGTCTTCCGGATGAAGTTGATGTTTTGAGTACACCTTGGGAAGAGATCCAGAGAATATACCTGGTGATTCAGAAACTTGATGATGATAAAACAACACAAAAACGGGTTCTTGAGAGAATGGGGATCCGGGAACCTGATTTGATGACAAAATTGAAGATGGGGAGAAATGTGGAGGAATTGTGTAAAGCAGGAAGACGTGGGGAGAAATTCCGGCCTGGAGGATCGTGGGACCGGGTTTTCCGGCGACTTTATGCTTTTAACGAGGTTGGCTTCGATAGGACGCTTCTTGGAGCGCCATTAAGAGGCGGGAAACATGAAAGTGGTGATCATGACCGAATGCGGAAGGAGTTTCCGCAGGAATTTATTCACGATGTTACTCCGTTTGATACGAGGGTTCAAATTCGAAAAGCAGATGTTGCTTTTGTTGATGAAGACCTGCTCCGAGAGTGTATAGCACCAGGAGAAAAGAAACCACCATCACCAGAGGCTCAGTTACGAGCAGTGGGGCGTCCGTTATATACGGAGAATTGTGAGTTTTTCCGACCTTTAGAGCACAGGAACTCTGAGCTTTTGGATCTTGTGGAGAAAGAGGTTCTTACTGTGAAAGACGCTCTTTATGTGGAGATTGCCCGCAAAATGATCCCTTCAGGAGGACCAAAAGATGCAGCCAGTGCTGCTGTCGGTGGAGACTCGCCTAGGGTCCGTTCCAGCAATTACGTGGTTGTTTCAAAATCTCATACTGCTACAGCATTCCTGGGACCAGCATCTTACCTAAGATTCAAGAGTTTCCCACTAGTTCCTGTTTGCGGGATGCTTCTAGCTACACGAAAGCACGTGAGTTCTCTTTACAGACACCTTTTCAAGGTATTTCTTGTGAATGTGGAGCAACATGTTGATGTTCTTATGGGGGTGAAATACTCCAATGAAGCCGATGGAAAAGGATTCTTAAGGAAGCTATATGCACGAATTCATCGGTGTGTTGTGGATAAAATCATGCCCAAAGCAATCCAAGCCAAAATTGATCCAGGAAGAGTTGATGTTGCTATTTATAAACCATTTATAAATTCACCATTTTCTCGATTATATTGGGTGAAATCGTCTCGTTTTAAAAGGTCAAATGTTCGTCGTCTGGCTATTCGGTTAAACCTGGTTATTCTCAGGTAGTGCATATAGTGTTATTTTCATTCATTCTCATTTTTCGTTTTCATTTTTCATTCATCCTCATTTTTCGTTCTCATTTTTCATTCATCCTCATTTTCACTCATCCATTCATTATGGCGTATAAAAAAGTTGCTCAGAGTACACTGTTGCCTCCGTTACCTAAGCTTAGAATTAGAAGACCAACGCTTTCAAAAGCAAACAACTCTTGTCTTGTTATGATGTCTTCTTTATTAAATTGTTGGGCTGCTAATGGTGAAGGAGCCCCTGCTTGTTCTTCTGTTGAAAATGATTTAAAAGTTTGTATGGAGACAAAGCAGCTGACAAAGGGAAAGTCGAATTCTGTTAATTATCATGCGGGGAGATTGTATCCGAAATTGAGGAGGAATGTTAATGACTAGACGAGCCGAGCCAAACCGGAGCCGTCAGGCGACGGTGAAGGCGAAGGCGAACCTGAGCCTTTAGGCGAAGGTGAAGAGAAGAAATGCGCCTGAGCCGTTAGGCGAAGGCGAAGATGAAGAGAAGAAATGAGCCGAAGCCATTAATGAGCCTGAGCCGTTAGGCGAAGGCGAAGTTGAAGGTGAAGAGAAGAAATGACTCTGAGCCTTTGATGAAGAGAAAAAATGACTCTGAGCCGTCATGTGACGGTGAGGAAAGACGAACCTGAGTCTAAAGGTGAAGGTGAGGTGAGTCGAGTGTATGTTTCTTCATTTCTTAGGGACGTACTGATTTTTCTTAAGAAATTACCCTGAGCCTTTAGGTGAAGAGAAGACGAACCTGAGTCGAGGTGAGCTGCGTACTGTGTTCATCACATGACTATTGAAGGCGAAAGTGAAGGTGAAGAGAATATGCGAACCTGAATATATGAGCCTGAGCCTTTAGGCGACGGTGAGGAGAAGAAATGAGCCTGAGCCGTAAGGCGAAGGTGACGTTTTTGAACATTTGAACATTTAAGATTTGAATTTTTGAATTTTTGAACATTTGAAAATTTGAGTTTAGAATTTTAGAATTTTAGAATTTTTGAACATTTCAAATTTGATATTTTGAATTTTTGAACATCTAAGATTTGAACATCCAAGTTTTGAACATTCCAAATTTGAACATTTAAGATTTGAACACTTAATGTTTCAAATTTGAACATTTTGATTTGAAGTTTTGAAGTTTTGAACATTTAAACATTTGAACATCCAAGATTTGAACATTTGAACATTTAAGTTGTGAACATTTAAGTTGTGAACATTTAAGTTTTGAACATTTTGATTTGAGATTTTGATTTGAAGTTTTGAAGTTTTGAACATTTGAACATTTGAACATTTAAGATTTGAACATTTGAAGATTTCAAATTTGAACATTTGACATTTGAACATTTGAACATCTTAGTTTAAAAACAGTTAAAATTTTGACGACTTTTGAAGGTTAAAATTTGTGAAATTTTGATGGCTAAAGCGAAGACTGGGGGCGAACTGCAAATTATGTTGATCACATGATGGCTAAGGCGAAGGCAAATTGTGTTCGTCACAGCTCAGGTGCAAAGATTTAAAGAAATGAAGATAAAGTGAGAAAAGATGCAAAGTCTACTTTTTCATGATTGACTGAAGGTGAAGGTAACTCTCTTTTTACTCTTGATTATTTAGAGAAGAGCAGAAGAAATTTCAAGGATTGAAGGATTTTGAAGGATTCTGAAGAAATTTGAAGAAATTGAAAGAATTGATTTGAAGAAATTTGAAGAAATATAAAGAAATTGAAAAAATTGAGATGAGTCAATGTCTACTATTTCTTTACTACTGAAGAAGTGAAGCATCCAAGCATGAGGTATTAGGAGTGAAGAGAAGACTCTCGAGATCAAATGAACAAATGAACAAATGAAGATTTGAAGATTTCATGATTTGAAGTCGAGCTGTTCACTGTGTTTATGAAGATTTGAAGTGAACTGATGAACTTCAGAGAAGAATGTTACCTGTTTTAGCAATAATTAAGAGAAGATTGACGTTGAACATTTGAACATTGAATTTGAACATTGAATTTGAATATCAAAATTTGGAAATTTGAAATTTGGGATATTTGAATTTGAACATTGAATTTCAGCATTTGAATTGAATATATCAAAATTTAAGGAAATGCAGATTTTTCAAGAGAAGCAAATGTTCATCTTTGTGAAGAAGATAGCCTTAATTTGAAGGAAAAGCGATTTCCGAACTATACTTGGATATTCATTAATTGAAGAGAAGAAATGAAGAATTGAGTTTGGGCCATTAGAAAAAGGCAAGTTGGGAATTTTTAACCAATGAAGTACCAAAAATCTGAAAATTTGATAATCAGGTGAAGGTAAGAAGGCTATCGGTTTTATCACTTCATTTGAGTCATTGAGTATTTGGAGAGTTGAGTATTTGAGACTTGAAGATTCGATGATTGCATTTCATGATTGAAGATTTGATCTTTTGAAAATTTATCCTTTGGTGAAAGTGATGAAAAGGTAAAGAAAATGTTCTTGAGCTTATGGATGAGTTAATGAAATACATTAACTGGAGAATTGAAATATACCAAAATTCAAGATAAGATCGATAAAATCAAGATTATGATAAAATCGATATCCAAGGCTTGAAATGATTAGCTGGTCAAAATAAGAAGTCTAGTGAAATGAGAATCGATTTCCCAATATTCTTATCAACTCTGAAGAATGTTCATCTTGGTGTACTGGTTTATTATAACTAAAGAGTTCTTCTTAGTTGATGGAGGTGTTCAAATCAGTGAAATATCCGGAAGAGTAAAAGTTGGTTTTCACTACTTACATTGTATATAGAATAATTAACGTATAAATGACGTGGTTGTATTTCTTGGGTCTTTGACGAGATGTATGGATGTTTACTACAATGATTTTTATAGATGTACTGGTGTACTTTCTAATTCTTTCCTGGTCTATAGTAGATGTACTGATTTTTGTGAAATGGAATATTGTCTCTATATTCCAATTATATGTGCAGGAGATTAGTAATAAGAAGTAGAAGCAGAGGAAGAATTAAAAAAAAAAAAGACAAATGTTGAAAGGTGAAATATACCTTTTCAAATTCATCTTGGACGTATAGTGCGTCTATAGATAAATTTGTGTTTATATGCAGTACGTTTATTAAAGGGTCGTGTTAATAAAAACAACGTATGGTTTATAGAATGGGGGTTTCAAAGGTATGATTTGATGGGGGTTTCAGTCGCACTGCTCGCTTCGCTCACAGTGCTCACAGTGCTCGAAAAAAATGCGATTTCTGTGGATCGAACACAGGACCTCCAGATCTTCAGTCTGACGCTCTCCCAACTGAGCTAAAACCGCTTCTGTTGTGCAGTTTTCATTTTTTTTGTCTCCACACTCTTTTTAATATTCATTCTAATATAAAACTTTACTGATATCATTGTTTTTCTTATTGTATTGATTCTCTTATTGTTTTGTATATAGGTTAGACAAACACTCACATAAATTGCTTTTTTTAACTATGAAAAATGTTTTTTGAGAACCAAATTTTTTGAATGTCACATTTTGTACTTATTCGATCCATTACTGCCAATTGTGCAAACCTACAATAAACACATCCATACATACAAAGAATATTTTAAGTATTTACAAAACCAAAATTTAAGGTCCAAAATTCCGAAACAAAAAACCTTTTTTAAAATTTTCAAAATGGCATATTCTATATAATTATTAAAAAGATCTTACGGATATTCGAGCATCACATCAGTAAGAAAAGTAAGTCTTAAGTAGTATTTTAAAAGATATTACATCTTGATTTGTTGAAAACTTTGATTCGATTTTCGACGTTTCATTACTTTTTTTTAAACATTTGAACCGACTTTTCCTTCACTTCGGATAAAGCAAAAATCTAATGTACTGGTTACAGCAAGTGCCAATCAGGTGACCCAAATCACGTGCAGTAAAACTAATATGGCAAAGATCACCGAATATTTTCAAGTTTATGACACTATAATATTACTTAATGAGTGTATACAAATAATGCTTTTTTATACTTTGACTATTTCTTGTAATTTCTTAATATCAATTTTGTTGTACTTTGTATAGTATCATACTAAGTAGTATAGACTCAAGATATCACGTGAGTTTCTGTTGTAGTAACCATTCGTTAACATTCCTAACTACTACGTTTATTTGAGAAGCACGAGCTAGTATTGTCCTTATCATTTTTTTACCATACTATAATATACTATAATATACTATAATATACTATAATATACTATAATATACTATAATATACTATAATATACTATAATATACTATAATATACTATAATATACTATAATATACTATAATATACTATAATATACTATAATATACTATAATATACTATAATATACTATAATATACTATAATATACTATAATATACTATAA
>JAJMHH010000006.1:0-14117 GCA_030582955.1 Osmozyma tolerans
GGGGGGGGGGGGGACAATTAAAACTGGAAGTTTTGGTTGTTCTGCACACCAAAGCCGAACGAATCCCCATACGTTTCTGGCTGCAAACCGTTTTCGTTGAATCCCTCCTCTTCTTCTTCACTGAAGTACTTCTCAATGATGGTGTAAGCCTTGTTGTAGATGTTTTCGTTGGAGTTGCCCTGGCAGTGGAAGATCTTCTCCATACCACCAGCTTCTTCAATGTAAATGGCGTACTCGTTGTTGGAAGAGTGCTTCTGTTCCTTGTCCAACTCACCAACCTTCAAGATGTTCATCAAAGAATCTAACGTGACCTCAATAATCTTTGAATCAGCCACAGCTAACAAGTCACACAAGGGCTTGATACAGCCTTGGTTGACAAGATACCTGATTTGCTGAGGATTGGTTAATCCACCAGAAGAAGCATTGGAAATGGCCCAACATGCCTCTTTCTTTGTCTTGTAATCGCCTTGCGCCAACAAGCGGATTATTGGAGGCACCAAGTTGGAGTCAATGACAGCTTGGATCTGCTCGGAGTTACCCGCAGTGATGTTGGAGATGGTCCAACATGCCTCCTTTCTCAAGGTTTCCTTGTGAGAGTTCAACAAGTGCCCCAAGTGCTGCAAAACACCAGAGTTGATCATCACTTGCGTTTGCATGTCATTACCTGTGACGATATTACCAATGGCTCTCAAGGCAGGGGTTTGCACCAAGGTAGACTCATGGTCCAACAACTCAACCAATCTATGAGGGATTCTGGCGTCAATAACCGCTTGAATAGCTTCTGTGGGTCCGTCACTGAGGTAAGACACAGCCCAGCAAGCGTCCACAAGGGTCTCGTCGTCCACAGAAAAGATCAACTTGGCCAACGTTGGGATGGCTTGTTGGACGATGCTCCAGTCTGGCTGGGGGCTCTTGCCTCTGCACAAGTTGGACAAGGTCCAGGTGGCGGTTCTGATCAAGGTGATCTTGGTGGTGTTGAACAAGCTCAACACAGGCTCCATGGCACCGTTTCTCAAGACAAAGTCTCTGTAGTCAGTGGAGTCACCAGCCACGTTACCAAGGGCCCAGATGGCTTGTTCCTTGACTTCCAAGGAGGCGGAATATAATAATTGAACAAAGTAAGGCACGGCGCCTTGCTCAACAACCACTCTGGTTTGCTCAGAGGAGCCGGAGGCGATGTTTGTTAAGGCCCAAGCGGCTTCCAATTGCAAGATGTCGGCGTGGCCTTCCTTCATGAACTCAACAAGGGTGGGGATTACACCCAGCTGGATGACAAGATCAATGGGAGGGTTGTGCTCTCTACTCAAGACTTGTCTGAATTTGACCGTGGCGGCCAAGGTATCTTCAAAGTCCTGGGAGTGGATCATCTCCATCATCTTGGGCAATTCCTGCTTCAATCTGCCGTAAAAAGAGGATTCTTCGGCGGCGCCGCCAAACTTCATGTCATCAACGTCATCCTCATCCTCGGAGTCGTTGGCCATGGTGCCGGCATCGTTGTAGTTTCTTCTCTTGGCCAACACATCTTCTCTCTTCTGCTTTCGCAAGTCCACCTGATGGGTCTCTCTGCGTCTTCTTAACTCATCGCTTTGAAATCTGCCTTTATTTTTGAAGTTGGTACGACGGTACTCTGGAATGAATTTTGTGGTATCCTCCATTATTGCCCGGAATTAGATATTTGATGGATCAAGGGGCGATGGATTGGGAATCTCTTATGGTGCGAGTGAATTTGCGTGTTGGAAGGGTGGATGCCCTTGTTTATATGCAGGATGGGAGGTGACGAGGTGCCTATAGTGAATTTGGACAACGGTTTTGGGTGCACGGGTTTGTTGAAGGGTTTTGGTGAAGGGGGCTTTATAGAGAGCCTGTTCTTTTTTTACTTGTCTCTCAATGTCTACACCAGGGCTGTAAGGGGACCTGCGCTTACTTGAGAGTTGCTCATTGAGCGGCTGAAGAATTCTCAATAGAGGATGTTGGTGATTTATCTTTTTCAAGACCACCCGATTTGGATCTACCAGATATTTCCAATTGATCTTGCTGCTTAATATGAGGATTCGTTGTTGTTGCTACTGATGTAGTGGGGGCATCGCCATCACGTGACCATTTTCATGTGCTTTTGCCTTTAAGCAACGTATGGAGATGAAAACGGCGTTTAGAAGCGTTCACTCAAGCAGAAAACACAAATATTTCTATGATTTGTCCCTACTAGGGCCTGGCTTTGGTTCTGCATACTTAAGCTCTCGTCTATTACCCCACTACATAATATGAAATTGCCTTGAGTAGACAAATCGCAGGATCCGTATAAAGCTTAATATGCAGGATTATAGAGATATAGTGACTGAAATACTGGATGCTTTATTGTATTGGCTTCTGATTTCTAGCTATTTAAATACTATTAACAGTTTAAATGAAGTAGACAAGTATAGCATCTAAGTACATGTATTTCTTTATTACACTTTTATATACTTATATATATATACATATACAGAGTAGTATTTGGAACTGCGCGCTTTTTACCATTTGCATCTCCATCTCAAGCTCCATTCACCATAATGCTCAGGATCCTCCGGATAGCGCCACCGAAGCGCACTTTCAACTTCGCTAGTATCAGAAATTATAGCCCGAAATCTTCATACAGATCCGAGGATACCACAGTTGAAACAGATGAGGTTCTTACAGACAACAACCCATGGTCGCCCACTCTTTACAATGATATTGTGTACGTAAAGAGAGGATTCAGAAATGTGCCGCTTGCGGAGAATTTACGTCTTTCATACGAACCACTTTACGAATCTCCTGGCTCCAAATACGTGGCCATCACAAAGAGATTGACGCTATCGTTTGGGGTGTTGGGAATCTACGCGTCCAAGCTTCTCTACGAGCTGGTTATGTTCGATGACATTTTTGCCTTGGCCACGATCTTGGGCACGTGGGCACCCGTATTGGCTGTTCAGTTAAAGACCAGAGACTACGTGACAAGAATCTTCAGGCTCTATGACAAGAAAAAGCCTCAGACGTTGGAGAATTTGGTTGATGATGAGCAGCTCATTGTGGAGAAGTTGAATGTCACTGGCGGTAAAACATACAATCAGCTTCTCCGAATCTCCGACAATAGCTCGTTCAAGATTGTTCCGGGTGGCGAGGAGTTGTTGAGCCCATACAGATCGTGGCAGGATACCTCGGACGGACACAAACGGTACTTCTATGTTGTGGACAACATTGGCGGGCTTAAGATGGACCGTCTTTGGGGCATTGCCGAGCACAACTCAGGCGTTGACAATGGGCGGTTTTTACCAGAAGCTCTGAAACACCACTCCAATGGTGGTTAATTACCGCCTTGTCCTGCACAAAAGATCATATGGTCCGCCTTCGCACCGATGACCGGGTCCAAGCCAAGAAGTAAAGGTGGTGGACTTTCCTCCATTCCGATGGCACCATATAGGGGACCTGTCTACTTGGCATTCTCTTATGAGCCATTGATGTACCGGTGTGTTCTGATTCTCTTCGTCCGCTATTTTAAGTAGCACAGTCCTGCATATATACATCCTAATGAATCTAGCCCCGCGGTATGATGCTGTATGTTGATAAGATGGAGTCAACAGCCTCGCGTGCAAATTCAAACCAACACGACAGCAATAAAAAGCATCATCAACATTGAACAAGAAGCAAATATTAAGCAAAATAGAAAAGATTTACATCAAATTAAATTATGGGTCTCTTTAAGCATTCCCATATTAGTCTACCTCTGCCTATGGGGCCGGCTCCGCCAGTGGCCAGACACGCGCCTGACGACATACCACCACAGGAGAAAAACAGAGTGTTCCAAAAGGAAAAAGCAGTCAAGGCAGAAGAACCTGAGGAAACCGAGACTCAGCTTAATACTCGTTTGAATGCTTTGCTTTTCGATAATGGAAAAGAGTCCCCAGACTTGTACAAATCTGAAAACAGCCTGCTGAACTTGTTGGGACGTCTCTACTATGACGATTACGACTCAGATTCTTCCTCCACTTCTACCGGTGCTTCTACTCATCTTGCTCTTCCGCATCTACGGCCGGGCAGCTCCAACGTGTCTTTACTGCCAGGTCCTTCGGATGCTCGTAAACGGCCCGCAGCACAAAGAACCAGTTCATTCGAGAAAGGCGTTTCGTTCGATACTCTTTCTGACACGCATCACCAGAGTGTGACTTTTAAGTTGAAGCACCCCCATTTCAAGTTCAGACGTAACAACAAGACCTTTCTTATTGGGTTCAACAACGACATCGAGTCGTTACGAGCGGTGCAGTGGGTTTTCCAAGAATTGGTGGTCAATGGAGACACCGTGATCGTTCTACAAGTGTTGGATGAGAAGATGTACACGAGTGTCGACCAGAAGTTGGGCAAGCAGGTGCTCGACAAGTTGGAAAAGTCCAACACGCACAACAAGAAAATATCTCTTGTGTATGAGGCGGTAATTGGCAAACCACAGAAGCTCTTGGCTCAGGCCGTTGACGAGTACAAACCAGCAATGATGGTGGTGGGCACGCACGACTACGAAAAAGCACATGTTCCAGATCTGATGTCAAGTTCTTCGGTGGACTTGGTCAGCCAGACACACCCGATGCATTCACATAGCAAGCACCACCGTGGGTTTCTTTCCAAGTCGTCGGTGTCCAAGTATTTTCTTCAATTTGCCCTTGTGCCGTGCATCGTGGTGAAGCCCATTGTGTGCAAGAGTGAGATGTTGCAAAAGCCTGTGGACTCGGAGGATTATTTCAAGGACTGGATAGCATCGACGGAGATTACCATGACCAAGACCAAGAAGAAAAACAGAGGTCTTTTATCACTGGCTTTATCGCCGCTGCTGTCTCGAAACAGTTCTCTGGTGGAGCTTGCAGGGCAAGACGATTCCGAAAGGCCCAGTCGACGCAAGCACCCATCACACTTTTACTTTGATAGTCGTGAGGGTTCTCCCGTGCGTTCACCATCCAGAGAGCTGCGGAGAAAGATCTTTGGAATATAGGCAAGTCAAGGGATGCACGGAATATGAACACTTTAAGGGATGCACGGAATCATGCGATTATCTTGTCATTTCTTTGACGAATGTTTCTTCTATGCCGTTCAGTGCTTGATCTCGTGTTAATGGCACCGTGCATTCGTTTGCAGCCGACGGAGTTTAAGCGATGGTCCGCGGTATACAGGGAATTTCACCTGCTCGGCATCAATTACGACAAAATGAAGAGGATTAATTTAGAAGAATAAAGAAAGAAGAAGAAGAAAAAAAAAAACAAAGAAAGAAAAAATCAGATCGACAGAATATAAACATAATTGTACATAGAAAAATATAGCAAAAGGGCCATTGTTGTCCATCAGAAAGTAACTTAAAAAAACGTTAGTACATCGGAAGAATATGGCAATCTGCTCACTTGCTTTTTCGGCACCCCAGTTGACTGCGCACCGGGGAATTTCGGCTCCAACGTGCGGCACCTTTCTTTCCCCAGACATATAATATCCTTTTCTTTTGCCACCTCTTTCTACAAAAGGAAGAAGAAGAGAATCACAATGGCAAAACCCAGCTATAGAAGAACTGTGGGAAATCCTGTTATCGCCGCCATTGACATTGGATCGCTTGCCTTGGGCTCTTATGCGCTAAACCATCTATTCAATAAGACAAAGCTTCCTCCTCATCTTGAAGGTGGCGGCCACTTCCAGTTCTTAACGAACTTGTCGTTGATCTTCTCATTGGTGGTATTTGGCCTTGGCGCCCTAGCTCATTTGTCTAAATCTGTGCCCCTCTATAACCTCAAGAACTCCTTACACCCAATTGCCTTGGTCCTCGAGACTATAGTCACCTCGGTGTACTGGCCCTTGAGGCTCTTTTTCATCCAACACTTGGTCAAGGATCCAAATAGAGAGTTTATCCCTGTCTTCATCGACTTGTGCTTGCACCTTATGCCCGTGACAGCGCTTCTGATCGACTACTTCGTGTTTATGCCCCGCTGGACCATCACAACAAGGAACGCTCTTTCGTCCATCTTTGTGCTTACGTCGTTGTACTGGTTGTTGTTGAAGAAACTCATTGATTTTGAAAACGGTGGCGAATACCCTTACGCTTTTTTGAACGTGAAGGACGATCACACCAGAGCGGTGATCTTTGCTATCGTGGGATCCCTAGGCTTTGTTTTCTTCCTCATCATCAAAAAGCTCTTCGACTTGGTCGTGGGTCTCGAGTCCGAGCACGTCAAGGAAGAGTAATCCTTTAACCACTATAGACTACTTAGAACATATGCCCTTTAAAAGAATCATCATCGGTAAGATAGCAAAATTATGTTTGCTGGTGTACGGATGTGCCCCGCATATTCTTATCACACCGCAAATGTGCGACACTAGTCACCATCATCTCTCCTTTTCCGCTTCCACTCCGACGTAATGAAGTGGCTGCTGCTTTTATGGGCAGGTTCCGTGGCATGTGCATTTCAAGTCCCCATCGATATCCTGACCCGTCTTCGTCCTGATCTCACAGACACTTTTGATGCTCTCGATAATATTCAATTTCCTATCGATATCTCTCAGTACGACAACAAATGCGTTGTGCGCCTTGACTCCTCCATCGACGCCCTCAATCTCTTAAAACAGTCAGGTGCCTCCATCTGGAAACGCTCTGCAAATTCCATCGATGCCCAGGTTGATTCTAGCGTTGTTGAGTCCTTGCAGAGATTCAATCCCCACGTGATCATCCCCGATTTGGCTCAAGCCGTCCTCGATACGTTTCCCTCGGAAACTGAACCAATGGAAATGTCCGTTCTGGAACTGCAAACTATCCATGATCTCTCCGATATCTTTTTCAAGCAGTACAGACGCTTGGACACCATCCACGCGTGGATTCTGCTTCTCCAGGAAACCTACCCTGATATTATCCGCGTGGAGGATATCGGGGAGACGTACGAAGGGAGACCTTTTCGGGTCGTGCATCTCTCTGTACCCGACGACAGTGTGAACCACGAGGATAAGAAGACTATTGTCGTTACTGGTGGTGTCCATGCACGTGAGTGGATCTCTGTGCTGACCGTTTTATACTCTATTTATGGCATGTTGCGCCACTATGAGGAGAATCCACATGACTCTAAGACCTTGGCCAAGTTGGACTTTTTGTTTATCCCCGTTCTCAACCCGGATGGCTACGACTACACATGGACCCACGACCGCCTATGGAGAAAGAACAGACAGGATACCGGCTCTGGAGACTGCGTCGGAATCGACATCGACCATTCGTTTGACTACCACTGGACCAGATCGCAGGACTCTCCGTGCGGGGAAGAGTATTCCGGTGAGGAACCTTTCCAGGCGTACGAGCTGAAGATCTGGGACAATTACCTCAACCAAACGAACCACGAGCACAAGATTTACGGATACGTGGATCTCCATTCATACGACCAGGAAATCCTATATCCATACGCATACTCGTGCCAGGACGTCCCCAAGGATCAGGAGAACCTTATCGAGTTGGCGTACGGCATTTCAAAGTCCATCCGGATCTCTTCTGGCAAATACTACGCGGTGTCGCCTGCATGTTTGGATAGAGACTCCGACTTGTTGCCTGACTTGGGCTCCGGTACTGCATTGGACTACATGTACCATCAGCATGCGTACTGGGCATACCAGCTCAAGCTCCGGGATGCTGGCTCTCACGGGTTCTTGCTCCCGGAAAAGTACATCATCCCCGTTGGTGAAGAGATCATTGCTGGGTTCAAGTACTTCTGCAAGTTCATCTTATCGGATGAACGATAGTGCGGTAACCAATTGGGAAGTCGCGTCTATTAAAAAGCTTGGAAATTTCACTTCACAACCTCTTCCTTTCAGTTCGATTTCGCCATTTTCTACCCTTCTTTTTTCTTCTAACAATTCAACGTCTTCTGTTTCTTTTCTTAGATGAGAGTGGTAATTCAAAAAGTTAAAAGAGCCTCTGTGTCGGTCGACAACAGCGTGATTTCATCCATCGGAAGAGGCCTAATGATCCTCGTCGGTGTATCTACCAAAGACACAACGGATGATGTCAGTAAATTGGTCAAGAAGATTGCAAATTTGCGTGTTTTCGAAGATAGAAGCCAGCAAGACGAAGGGTGCTGGACAGGGAAGCCTTGGAGCTCTAGTTTAATGCAGGACAATGAGCTCAAAGTACTCTCTGTTTCACAATTCACATTGTACGGTACCATTAAAAAAGGAACCAAGCCTGATTTCCACAAATCTGCCAAAGGAGAACACGCACTCGAACTTTACAATGAGTTTCTCACCAAACTTAGAGGAGAACTCGGCAGCGACGATAGAGTGAAGGATGGCAAATTTGGAGCCATGATGGATGTTGATATT
Organism: Osmozyma tolerans; assembly: GCA_030582955.1. Taxonomy (NCBI): domain Eukaryota; kingdom Fungi; phylum Ascomycota; class Pichiomycetes; order Serinales; family Metschnikowiaceae; genus Osmozyma; species Osmozyma tolerans. The sequence goes on from JAJMHH010000006.1 coordinate 8,341, forward strand.
GTCAATGATGGACCGGTTACAATTCTTTGGGATACTAATGACGGTACCTTGTGATTTTAAAGAAAAGAAAGAAAGAAGAAAGAAGGAACTATAGAGCGTTGCTGGCACAAGAAAACGGCAGACCATACAAGCCAGACTTGTAGGAGTCAATGATGCTCTGAAGGGTGGCATAAAGACCAGGACCTAAGATGTAGAAGCCCATGACAATCAAAAGCACATTCCAAATCATAGATAATTTGGTGATGATGGAAGCCTGCTTAAAGTAGGGCCAAAAGCGGAAACCAGGGTCCTTGTATTGCTTCAACCTGAAGTAGGCAACTCCCCAGAAGACAAAGCCAAACCAGCAGTCGAAAAGTGAGGACATGAGCGAAAGCAAGTCGGAGAAGAAGGGAATGACCTCAGCAATGACAAATGCGAAAATCCAAAGACCAACGTTGATGGCTATCCATGTTGACCAGCCTCTCTTGGTGTGGTTTTCTCTGTGCACAGAGCCCTCCTTGAATATATGCAAGAAGAAGAATTGGGCAGTGACATTGGAATAAAGCGAACCCAAGAAGAGAATAGTGGGCAAGGCGAAGGAAAATGCAATCTTCTTGTAATTGCCCACTAGAGACCCAAATGCTGGACCCGTCATGTACTCATTCCCGACATACACGTACACAATAGACCCGCAGAGGGCAAAAGTCACCAACTCGAGAAACGTCACCACAGAAAGGGCCTTCTTAAATTCCTTTGGTCGCTTCATCTGGCTGATGAACGACGGATAGCAGATCTGGCCGCAAAATGTGTACACAATGTTCAACATTGCCGACATTCCCTGGACATACGTTGTGCCTTCCTGGGGCCATAAGTTCCATTGTATTGCGTCTCCTTTCCAGTGGGGCGGATGCTCCTGGACGCCAGCAAATGCCATAGAGAGAATGACAGACACAAACATGGTGGCGGCAGAGAAGTAGCCAATGAAGGACATGTGGGAGAAAGTTCTCGGGAGGGAAAGAAGACAGCAGATCACCATGGACACCACGGCAAACACGATGGAACACACGTCGATACGACCACCTTCGTAGTTGTCGCTGATGGTGTTGAAGTATTTGGCACCCACGAGCACGTGCAACGCCTGAATGATGGTATTATTGCCAATAAAGCAGGCAGCGGTCAACCACCACACGATCTTTGAATCCCAAAAGAGGTTCTGGCCAATGTCACACACGCTTGTGATGCCAGGATTCGCTATGGAGTAGTCGGTGATGATTAGACCGGTATAGAACACTAAGAGTGACACGAACACCGTGATGATAAGACCTGGTATGAGACCTAAAACAGCATATGAGTTTGGGAAGGACATGATGGCAAGACAGATGTACTCGGAGAACAAGAGGCCTGCGGTTTTCTGCCATGAGCAGTTCTTGTAGTCGATGACTGGAGCCACCTCCTCGGACACTTTGTCTGAGAATTCAGCTTTCTCGAGAGAATTTGACATGATGGTATAGTTTTAGATGAAAATGGCGGTCTACTTTAACATAGAAGAGGAAAAAGAAATGGTGGAAAATTCCATGGGAGAACGATAAGATAAAGTGTATATAAACAGGAACGGTAAAGTGCATTTAAAGATTTGTTCCTGCAGCTCGATGCCAGCAATAACAACTGTGGATTTTTTCTTTTTCTTTTTCTTTTTATTTTTTAATTTTTATTTATCTTGCGTATTGTCTGCATGGTCTGATGACGAAATCCAACGGGCAAGTGCAGTTTAAGAAACGAGACAATAGGCAGTGATTTGAGCCAAAATGGCACCAAAATGATAACCTTCTGGAAAAAATTGCAGTACATCACCAAAATTCTGCCTTTTTCTATCAATCAGATTTCAACATTTATTGCTTCAGAATCGGGATTCTGTATCTGTTCAGTAGGCCATCGCTGTAGTCCGCCTATTTGCAACCGCAGCGGCAAAGCGTAAGGGTCCTAGTCACGGCACGTGACTTATGTTCATTACTCGACCTGCTCTGACAATTAAACTTTAATTGATTAAAGCCTATATGGATAAACCGGCAAAGGTGAATTCTACACAGTTTGTCATTTTAATTACATTGTAATTACCACTTTCTCATTCTATTTTATTTTTATTTTCATTTTTTTTTTTTTTTTTTTTATGGTATCCCACACAGCACCATGTGACTTATTGTCCACTTTTCTTTTTCTTTTCCCTTATACTTTCATTTTACTTTTATTCTACCATCGAGGACTTTTCGCGCCGCGCGGGTCGTTTCGCCGTTAGCCCCGCCTTTCCCACCGCCTATCGCCGTACAAAGTAGCAATTTGGTGTAGGTAAAGTCTGGGCTTCTTTAAGAACAATGCAGTCCTTAGAGTCGTCCGAAAAATCATTGGTGCAAGTTCGATTCTGTCCACCGTTACATAACTATATTTTTCGGTTGCGTCATTGGCGCTAATTGTGGCTGTCTTCTTCCTGAAATTTGTCGTCTCTTCCTCCGCAGATGAGGGGTTTTCCCCACAGTCATTTCACTATCCCAACAAAGTAAGTAGAACGAACATCGATGCATCGATCACAGTGAATAAAATAAACCTTCTCTACTTGGATTCTCGAAATGTTTGAAGCACTGAAGATTCATATTGTAGATTCTAGTCCGGCTATTTAAGTCTTTCTGAACTCATTCCTGATTTTGTGCACTGGTCCTGGTGTATTGGTTTTCTGATTCTTGTTCTTCTTGCCAAAGCCAGTGCCGGCCAGATAATCCAAACAAATAGAACGGACCTTCACGATAGACCAACCAAAGCAAAATTCATCATCAGGCAAAATTAGTCATTAAGCAAAATCATCATCAGGAATGTCCATCAAAGACCTATCGCTAGTATCAATAGGATAGCCACTATGGATGTGATGATCCACGAGTACTTGACAGTTTCCAAATCAAACCGTTCAATGGGATCATATTGGAAGTCCAACAGCCAATCGTGTATCACGTGAACTTTTTGCCTAGATCTCCAATACCAGAAGTATCCAGCCACGCCGAGAAGTGCCAATAATGCAAGGCGTCGTCCCATAGCTTTAAAGTTGTAATGACATTCGACGCGCGCTATGAATATTGATCCGACACTCACGCCATGAAGTTAACAAAAAACTGAAGTCCGAAAGTTAAAGAATTTTATTTACAATTTGGCTAAAATTTGTCCAAATGTGGAATTTATGGAAATGGCAATTTCCTTCCTCACATACCGATACAGAATCAGAATAAAGTGAAAAAGTGAATCAGAAATCTAAGAAAAGGAATACAAAGAGAGAATCAAAGATCCATACAAAACAGAGAACACCAAAGAAAGGAACCATGTTGGTACCATTTTGGCGTAGCCTTCACAATTTGCAATGTGGGCTACTTCATGCGCGACCTCACCTTATCAATCCCGTACCGCATTTCTATCGCAACCTCACTATCATTTGCGAGAACCATGCTCACGTTTTTGACTCACATTGATTAAATTTAAAACATTCCAATTATCGACTACACTTTAAACCACCTAAATTAAGAAATGAAAAAATGAAAAGACTTGCGGAAGAAGATAGTACCCCGAAGAAACGCGCCACTGCCCCACATCCCGCCGTGTCTCTCACAGATTTGCCATCGGCAGTGATAGACTTCATCTTCTCTCTCCTCGAAAAAGACGACATCTTGAGGCTACTGCTCCTCAATAAAATCTTTAGATCTACCTTCAAATGCTACGCCTTCGATACAGTCAACGCTTCTTGGAACAAATTGATCGAAATGGATGACTCAGATAGCGTGCTTTGTCAGAATAAGCATCTCATCCATAATCTACGAATTACCCCAGCAAGCACCTACCATGAGTACATCCAGAATCTTTTCGGTCGTTTGCTCTCGAGTGATCGTTTCCCGCTGTTGTCAAACGTCGAGGTCAATACTCACAATTCTTCCTACTGGCTACGTCACAACAAAAATGATAATCTCAAGGGAATCACCTTGCGCTCACTTCTAAAGGATGCAAGAGACTACAAAATCTTCGACATGACTCACCTCAGGAATTTCACAAATCTCACTCTGCTAACGCTTCATAACTACCACTTTCTTGTCAACGAGGAGGAAACCTTCTCGGGTTCTCTCTCCCTGCTCAATCTTCACGATTGCACGTGGGAATATCCCTTCAATATTGTCAGCTTTAACCTCAACGATACCCTAGAAAACCTTTGCATCACTTGCCAGAACCGCCCTGAATTCATATATCTGGAGAGGTTTCTTGACTTCTTGAAGAATCCTGTTCCCGGCCATTCGAAATCCATAAGAAACATCCGCATTGAAATCCCAGGGAAAACTTACGAGCACCTTACACCTTTGGTGTTGCGGTCATTTTTCATGTCCTTCCCCAGATTGGATAAGTTGTCCCTTATTGGATGGGTGGTAAAGCAGGCTAACATCGAAACATTCCTCGCAAACTACAATCTCCGTCGTCCTTTGATATTTGAGATCGAGGCCTATTTCCCCTTGGGCGAGAGGGAAATTGCCTCCATTATTGCTCTTGCCGAAACCGTTCACAACTTGACTTTCAAACTACGCGCACGTGACCTATGCGAGATAGAAGATGTTGATCTTCGTGTAAAGAAGCACCCGATCCTCGATGCCCTACTGGCTTCTTCTTTTTTTACTGCTAGTTAGGGCCGTGCTCTGTAATACAGAGGCCTTCACATTTCAGGTGCCCCACTACTATGATATTCCTCATGGGAAGCTGCTCGCAGAAATTCCTCAAATCGAAGATATCAATAGCACTACAAGCCGAATTGAACACTTCCCGATCTCCACCATTGCACACTACGACTTAACTAACCGTCTCATATCTTTGCCATACAATTATCTTGAGAAGCCTTCAGGGACTTTGTTTGTCAAGGTAAATAACTATAATGGGACCACGTATAAGTCTAACGATTTAATCAATGTGAAGCTCTGCTGGCCCGCAACGACGCCTTTAAATTTCCGCCTTTCGCACCGGTATCTTCGTACAAAAGACTTTGGATTGGCTCCCACTCACGGGGACGAGTCCCTAGAAATTTACATTGAAATCCACTATGAGGGGGACTATTATGCCGTTAGACAGATCCAGGAGAGTTCCGCGGATTTTTACCTTGTGATTTCCAAGTTGCCCAATAAGTTGCCTATACCCATCGAGTTGTATGACTTGATTATGTTCATTGTTGACGGGATCATAGTAATGACGTGGTTGAGTCCATTTATCCAAGACGGTGTTGTCAAGATCCTTGGCTAGAAATAGGCTTGGGGTAGTATCACGTGATGCAAATGCGAAAGGTTCCCTCGCTGAGCGGCTCGATTAACTCCTTATCCTGCATATGTGGTATAGCTTAATCACTCACTTTTTGGGGGGCGAGCCTTCCCAACAGTTGCTGAAGAGAGATATCCATTTATCTTCCTCCGTTAGTATAACAAACTTAGCCTGACATAACCAAGAAATGTCGCTGGAAGAAGACCCATTGGGGCCACCAAAGAATACTCAAAACTTGGACCTCTCCAAGCTATCGCCACAGGAGTTACGTATCTACAAGATGTACGGGAAGCTTCCTACCACGCAGCAGATATTATCATCGAAGTTCCAAGATAAGAAGTATTTCGATAGCGGTGACTATGCCATGCAAAAGCAACTTGGAGGATCAAAGGCTGGTGTTTCTGGTGTTCCTCTAACTCATCCAAATGCGGAGAAGGTGAAGGAGATGTATAATCGGAATTCCATCAGTGCTTCCAATT
>JAJMHH010000006.1:14217-26038 GCA_030582955.1 Osmozyma tolerans
AAAAAAAAAAAAAAAAAAAAAAAAAAAAAAAAAAAAAAAAAAAAAAAAAAAAAAAAAAACCGAATGAAAGAATACCTTGAATTATATATACTCACAGGAACATGAATTCAGGTCAACCCCCTGAGATTGGTGTAAAGCTAAATAGATTAACAATGAAATGCACAACAATTGAGATTGTTCTTTTTTGATTTATGTAAGTGTTGGTAAGCAGTGGTGCGAAATCATGAACTACACACATGGAGAAAGAGGGATTCATAAGAACCGTGGGTGTATTCAATCAAATTCTAATTGAACATTTACGCGGAGCAGTTGATTTCAAAATCTTACACAACTACGTTAAATCATACCACAATGGGAAGTATATCAGTTTGGGATTTTATTCAGCAGGAGATACCACAGATTTAATCATAAGCTACGACGAATTCTTCCAAACGCCGGTTTTGTATTACCGGGTGAACGGAACAGTAGAAAATCACAATCCTCATTGCGTGGTGGACATACATCCTTTGCTCGAGAGCCCATACATTTACGTACATCCCTGTGAGACAAAATCATTGATGGAAAGCATCAAGGCAACCACCATGTTGGAAACGCTCATCAGTTGGTTTGGCATATTCATCGAGCTAGTGAATCCCACAATACAGCTAAGGGTTCCGCAGAACATCATAAATCAATATAATGAAATTATCTAGAATACATGTATGCAATAAAGAAAAAAGACCACGGGAGAGCAAAAGTGCATCTATTGAGCAGCAGTTCTCTCAGCGGTCTTGGTGTCGGTGAATATACGACATGGGTATGTGTCTATGTCGTCGATGTACATACCATGCTGAGGCTCTCTCAAGATAGTCCATTGGAACTTGTTCAAAGAGGGAGCGACAATGGGCTCACCTTCCTGGCCCAAAATCTCTCCTTTCACCACGTCAGGCTTGACGTTGGTCAATGTGGTGGACAACGAGACAGTCTCACCTGGGTTGAACTTAGCCAACTCCTTGGTGCCCTTGTCTCCAACAGAGATTCTTGGTCTCTCGGCGGAACCCAACGTCAACAAGCCGGACACTCTAGTCTGGTCGAAAGCGCGGATTTGAGGATAATTTCTTCTGTAGTCACGCTTGAAGTAAGGATTGTTAACGACATCACCGGCTGGAATGGTGGCAGGGTCGCCGTAGTTGTTTGCTTCTTCGATGCGGGCTCCCGGTGGTTTAGCTCTATAGAGGTGAGGAACTGGGTTACCGGAGGATCTGTTGGGCACGAGAACCAAGATTTGTCTGAGTTTTTCCCAGATGCCTCTTGGCCTAGAAGTATACTTCTTCCAGATTGGGACGGGGCCGCCTGCCATTTTGCTTGCGAAGTAGGGAGTAGTGGAATAAGAGTGGGGGACTAAGAGAGCGAGAGAAGGAGTAACAGAAAAAAGATGCTTTTCATCGTCAAACATTCTATTGGCTCGCACACATTACATGCAGGACAACTTCATTTCTATCCAGCCACTAGAGTACTTTAGAGGGTGTTTCCTAGAGGTCTGCTACCTGGAACAGATAGTATAAAAGCTGGATTTTTCAAAACTCAAGGGTAGAATATCATCGGGAATTTCTTCAAATCTGGAGGAGGTTTCCCGGTATTCTATATAGTACAGGGTGACTCCGCGCGATTAGACCCCTTTTGATGAATAGTGTGCTTTCAAATTAACTGAAGGACTGATTCGGTTAAACATGAATGCAAAATCAGTGCAGCTTTATAATAATAATTTATTGAATTGAGTACATGTGTATATTTTTGGTTGCAAATTTCGTGAGGACCCTTTTTTCAGATAACTCGCGACAGAACATTAATATAATGATCGCTTCTGAAATAAACTGCTTTAATTATCTGGCATATTTATATTGTATTATGAGTACTATATTAATGTCCTTCTGTGGTATTTCACTCACTTAGGCAGATTAAAGGTACCTTCTTTTCTTTTTCAAATTGCTTTACACCCAAAGGTGGACCTAGAAAGTTATCAGGTGTCAAAACGTTGCTCTCGTATGCCGCGAGAAGAATTTCAGAGCAATATAGCTCTACAAAACATCATATCTTGTCTTGTAGTATTTATTTTTCTTTTTTTTTTTTGGTTTTTTGGTTTTTTGAAGTCATATGTCCATATGAGACGCACTAACATCGTTCCTGACGAGTGGGTGATTATTATCTATGGGAGCTGAACAAGAATCTTCCCAACTTGCCGAAGATGATCACTCCGCAAAAGAAGAAACTTCCAACGTACAAGAAAATGGTAATCAGACTCTCCTTGTCCATGGCAAAGTAGGTCAGGTTCTGTGCATAGATGATGGCCGATGCCACAAATGCCACAACGGCAGATCCAACAAACCCATTGATCGTACCATCAAGCAAAAGCCACAATGCTGGGTTGATGACAGACCAAGTCATGGCCATTTGCAACGATGATTTCCACTCAATGTGTCTGATGGCGTAGGTTACACCCAAAAAGGTAATTAACGACCTCACAAGGTCACTCATCATGTTGCGGCGATGGTAAGGGTCAGGGTTTGAAGATACAAGTCTTTTGGAAAATGTTGGAGCTATTAGGTCAAGTGCTGGAACAAACGCCGTCAAAAGGAAGCCCTCCAGCGACAATGCGAACACACGATCAAACACATCCAAGCCGTACTTATGCACAAATGCTTGGTACAGTCTCCAGCTCTCGACGAATTGTTGCAAGTATGCATTAATCAAGGCTCCATCTCCATCGACATGAGCCAAATGAATGTTTCTGGTAACTTGATTGTAAGCAAATGCAGCGAATGCCATGATAGGGAGTCTAGTCAAGAAAAAACTGATCATCGAGGTGAATGAAGCGGGCTTTTTGGCTCTTCTGACCTGGGGACCTGGGACATTGGGGTTAGCATCTTTAGCCTTTATATGGAGTTTGCTTCCCTCGATGTATTCCTCGACTTCTTCGTTGTCTCTGTTCAAGCTGCTGGAAGAGTTATTATAGAATGAATATAGTGAGGGCTTCGTTAAATTGGTAACGGAGTCTGTTTTTTCCATGTTAGGAGTGGAGGCGCCAGACCTCTTCAACACGTCTTTTCTAAGTGTTTCTGACATTTGGTGTTTTATTTTTTTTTTTTTGGTGGCGACTAGGGTTGGAAAAGGAAGACTTTTGTAGGCGTTGTTCTAGATTTTTACCTGCAAATATGTTCCTTGTTGGAGTGCACGCGAGTAACAACGACACACGCACGTGACGCATAAACGGTGACCAAGGAAAGTGCGGGTTTGTTGCTTCTTGTGTTTGAGTTGCAAAAACAGCAATAAAGAGTAGCTTAGAAGCACCCCGATGAAAAGCGGAAGCACGAGAGACCGAAGAAAGTGACAAAGGCAGAAGCGCAATTTCTTGTAGCGCTGGAAATTTCCATAGTTTGTATTTATGGAAATGATTGCGAAGGCTGAGTGGACTTTCTGGAACGATGCGACTTCTCGTTTATTCGAGTCGAACAAGCTGCAGACTGAGTTGCACGAGTCACGATAGTAAACAGAGATAAAAATAAATAAAAATAAAATAGGAAGGAAAAAAAAAATAAGGATAAGCAAGCCATAGCTAATCAGTCTATCACTATGACGTCGTGATCGGAGGTCTCATGGTTGTTCTTGGCATCCCTTGTGGAGGCACCCTCGGTAAACGAATCATCAGTCAAATCAATCACCTCCTTCACATCCTTCATTTTGTCATCATTGTCTGTCAAATTATCAATGTCAGCCTGGGTAATGTTACCTCCACACCACTTGGAGTCCAATAATCTCCGCTGAGCTGCTTCAAACATGGCTGTTCTTCTATCCTTACCAGCCTGAGCGGCCCCACCAAGTCTCCGTTTCTCCGATTTATAAGTTGGCTTTGTGACCGCATTGAGTCTCTTCTGACGCTCCAGCAAATGCTGGCTCGAAGGTAATCTAGATGTACCCAAGCGACCCTCCTCACAGATGTAGGAGCTTGACATGGCACCGAGAAACCCGCTCTCGTACTTCTCGCGTAGCTCGTCAAGAAGCTTGTAGAATTTGCCGTCGTGAGGGCCGTGAACATTGTGAGTAAGCTCATGGAGAAATGTGCCTATGAGCTCGCTCATAGGGAGGAAACTGCGTTCATTAAAGGGCATTCGTAGTCTGATGAGGATTTTCTGACCTCTATTGACATTGAGTCCTAGTAGGTTTGGGCTCTTGGGGAACATCTCGCTGAGTGTTCCCACTTTGAAGTTGTAATGGTGGATTATAGGAGCACAAGCTTTTGCCACATCGTGAAGAATGTCTAGTGCAGCTTCTCGATCGGGATATCGTTTGAGAGACCCGATATTTGATATATTTGCCACCGGAGATTTTCTTTTTGGTTGATCTTTGGCTGTTTTTCCCGCCCGCGATGTTTTGGCCTCCACTACCATGTGTTTTGTGTAATATTCTGTTTATGCTCGAATCTTATCGGGGAGATGCTTTTGATCGCGCACCTGACGCGAAGATAAGCTGTCACTAATATTGCCTAAAATGGTTTTCTATTGATCATCTCCTCCACATGTTCTACATGTTCTCTTCATAATTCCTGAATATCTCTTCATATTCCCCACTCAATCATGCTACGTGTCATTTCATGATGATACCTGTCATTTCAATCATCCCATACATCCTTCGATTTATTCAACAGTGTCACTTGTCAACTCGTAAAGAGCATCCAAAAGAGCTGCCATAAAAGAACCTGGGGTCTTTGCTCGTTTCCCAGCAAGGGCGCCTGCTGTCTTGTAGAGACGAACACCTTCACAGATTGCTTCAAAAGCATTGAAAGATTCTCCTTCTGCTGCTCCTCCTCTAGCAGCCAAAAAAGATACAATAACACTACCCAAGGAGCAACCAGTACCCGTAATTGACCCCATGAGAGGATCCCCACCTTCAGGAAGGACGGAAGTGACCTTGTTTGCCTCCAAGAACGAATGGTCAACCACAATGTCTGTTTTTCCCGTGATCACCACCGTGGTCCGGAATTCAGCTGCTACAATGGCACCCAAACGCAAAATCTCATCGGTAGTCAAGCCAACCACAGAGTCGACTCCTTGCATTAGTCTCTCCGATTGGCTTCCCGAGCTCTTGGCCAAGGTGGCAAGGGCGGCAATTTCTCCGACATTGCCCTTGATGACAGAAAAATGACCCGCATTCAACAATGTCCGTGCTGCCGAAAGCCTAGCCTCAGACGCCCCCACTGCTACCGGATCAAACAATACCGGCTTCCCCACGTCATTGTATGCTTTCAAGCCTTTTAAGAATACCTCCATCATCTGGTCACTTGGAGTTCCCATGTTGATCACGAGTCCAACAGGACAGGACAACAGTGCAAACTCCAGAAATTCCCCAGGTAGCTCAGACATTACGGGAGAGGCACCAATAGCCAATGTCACGTTTGCACTGAAGTTCTTGACAACGTTGTTGGTGATATGGTGCACCAACGGCTTGGTCTTTCTCACTGTCGTGTACTTTGTTTGGGAGGTATTATCAGACCCAGCCCCTAATACTGTGTTCTTCAACCACGGAACTTGCGCTTGAAGCTTTTCTTGAAGGTTTCTTGTGGCAACACCGGCGTCTGGAGCAGCCATTATGCACGAAACAACAGCCACACCGTCAATCTTACACCCAGGAACCTGACATTGAAACATGACCTTAGTGGCGTTCGTGGCATTGATACCACCAATGGCAACACTTTGCACGATCCTTCCAGAGTTCTCAGCTTTTTTACCAGGCTGCTTCGCCAAAACTTCAAGCAGTCTTCTCACCCCAATTGGTCCACATACATTCTTGACGTCTTTGGTGTTCGTGGGGTACAAGGTGCCAAGCCCCACATAGTCTGCCACCTGCTCATCCACCACTGTCTGGGTTTCCCGAGGGTTACCACAAGAAACTCCGAGAATCTTGTCTGGGCCAATAAGTTTGCGGACCATGTTGGCCGGCATGTCGTCTTGCCCCACATGAACACCATCAGCGTCGATGGCCATAGCCACGTCGACTCTATCATTGATGATTAAGGGGATTTTCTTGGGCTTGAGAATCTCGAGTACCTGACGGGCTTTCTCGATGAACTCTAACGTGCTTGTGTTCTTCTCTCTCAACTGCACGATTGTGGCACCGTTCTCAATGGCTTTTTCGATTTGGCCTACAAACGTGCAGCCGTCAGGGACCATGGTTGGGTCCGTCACAAAGTAAAGCAGAAGATCGAGGGTCATTCTGTGAAGTGAAGAGGAGGGAAGTGTGTGTGGAAGTTACAAATTAGAAAAACAGATTCCCCGGAGCCATATGTCCCACATCCCTCGGCCTTCTAAGCGCATAAACCCTAGCAGGATCGGTCGTTTTGCGCGCGGCCCTTACTAGGTTAACTGCAGGAACCCATTATGCGCTTACCCCTGTTTAATAGTGTATCTTGAATATGTATTGAATTCGTGGTCGATATATATACTTATGAGTACAGCATGGCTTAGTCCTTAGGGCCAATCATCTTCTCTGGTCTAACCCACTGGTCGAACTCCTCAGAGGACAAGATGTTCAACTCCAAGCACGACTCCTTCAAGGTCAAGCCCTTCTTGTGAGCGTTCTTGGCCACCTTCGAGGCAGCGTCGTAGCCGATTCTTGGGTTCAAAGCAGTCACCAACATCAAAGATTCGTGCAAAACCTTCTCAATCTTACCGGTGTTGGCTTGGATACCGTCAACACAGTGGATTCTGAAGGATCTGGCACCGTCAGCGATCAATCTGATAGAAGACAACAAGTTAGCAATCAAAACAGGCTTGAACACATTCAATTCAAATTGACCAGAGGCACCAGCGAAGGTGATGGCAGTGTTGTTACCCATAACTTGAGCGGCAACCATGGTCAAGGCTTCGTTTTGCGTAGGGTTGACCTTACCAGGCATAATAGACGAGCCAGGCTCGTTCTCTGGCAAGCTCAACTCACCGTAACCACATCTTGGACCAGAGCCCAAGTATCTGATGTCGTTAGCGATCTTGAACAACGAGGCGGCGATGGTGTTCAAAGAGCCAGAAGCCTCGACAATAGCGTCGTGGGCGGCCAAGGCCTCGAACTTGTTTGGAGCGGTCTTGAATGGCAAGCCAGTCAACTTAGACACCTCCTCGGCGATGCTGACATCCCAGCCCTTCTTGGTGTTCAAACCAGTACCGACAGCAGTACCACCCTGAGCCAAGAGAGACAATCTTGGGAGGGAGCCCTCGATTCTGGCAATACCGTTGGTGAGTTGCTGGGCGTAGCCGGAGAATTCTTGGCCCAAGGTCAATGGGGTGGCATCTTGCAAGTGGGTTCTACCGATCTTGATGATGTCCTTGAACTCGTCGGACTTCGCTTGCAAGGAGTCACGCAAGGCAGTCAACTCGGGGATCAAGTGCTTAGAGATTTCCTGGACAGCAGCAATGTGCATGACAGTTGGGAAAGTGTCGTTGGAAGATTGGGACATGTTGCAGTGGTCATTTGGGTGAACAGGCTTCTTGGAGCCCAACTCACCACCCAAGATCTCAATGGCACGGTTGGAGATGACCTCATTGGCGTTCATGTTACTTTGAGTACCAGAACCGGTTTGGAACACAACCAAGGGGAAGTGGTCGTCCAACTTACCCTCAGCGACCTCGGTGGCAGCCTGTTTGATGGCGTCAGCGATCTTTGAGTCCAATTGACCATTGGCCTCGTTAACGATAGCAGCGGATTTCTTCAAGATACCGAAAGCTCTAACCACAGGGACTGGCATTCTAGCGTGGATACCGCCAATGTCGAAGTTCATCTTAGATCTAGCGGTTTGGGCGCCATAGTATTTGGAGGAGTCCACTTCGATTTCACCGAAGGCGTCGGTTTCAATTCTTGTAGCACCTTTCATTATGCGAGAAGAAGTTGTGAGTGTACGAGCAAGATTTGCTGATCTGGAGATTCTCAACATTTTTTTTTTTTTTTTTTTTTTTTTTTTTTTTCAAGGGTCAGAATCTATCCTTAACACCACGTTATGCTAAATTCTTTTTCGTGGGGTTCTTTGGGCTTTTATATAACGGACCCGGGCGCGGCCGGTTTTTTATTGGCCCGCCATTTATCCGAGGTTTAGCCTCAACAATTGAACACCACCAGGCTTATCTAATCAGGGATAGAAATAATAGTAATTGTTTTTTGTCGTAGAAAATATTTTACTAAAGTAGCAAATTGTTCTTTTTCTGTTTTAATTATTAGTATTATTATTATGATTATTCAAATCGCCTAGTGAACCTACTTTTATGTTTTTGGTCAATATAGTACTATTTTGAACATTTGCCCCGGACTTCTCACAGTATACCCCATGAATTTACTAGTCCGTTGATCCGAGCCCATAATGGTTGGCTGCGAAAAGTCCGTTCGGCTTTCTCTTTTGGATTTTTGTCTATGTTTTTTTCTGATAATCGCCCACTAAAACGTTCTTCGGTTGTACCTTGACACCGCAGTTGCAACCGACCAATGAAATACCGCGTAAGAATTGGCAACCGAGATCTATGCTATACATTATATTTTAAATCCGAAATCAAAAAAAAAAAAAAAAAAAAAAAAAAAAAAAAAAAAAAAAAAAAAAAAAAAAAAAAAAAAAAAAAAAAAAAAAAAAAAAAAAAAAAAAAAAAAAAAAAAAAAAAAAAACAACCAAAAACAAAGCAAGAGATTCAAAAGAAACAAAAAGACCTTAAAATTACCAAAGAATCAGACTAGAAAAATCTACAGATAATTAGGCAAATTGATGAAATAACGGTGGGATCACCCCCGCAGTAGCCAGAGTCATGTGACAGATGGTGGGAATTCTCCACCTCTTCAACAACATCCTTAACGTCGTAATTCGTATATTTTATCTAGCGTAACTTCTCCTTGTCCTTCAGTTCATTAGCACCTGTAAACTCCTCCACGGTCGGCCAGGGCCACGTCAGCACAAAAGATGATCCGGCCGGCAAAGAACACCAGTGGCGCACGTGCCGCTCGGCAAACGGTACAGGCAAAGACCTTAGGAGAAGCATCAACGTATCCTTGCTAGGCGCAAACTGTAAGTCTTCCCACCATTTGAGGAGCTCGGCAAGTTCCGCTGTGTAGTAGCAGAGGGCTAAAACCTCCACGTAGAGATACCATGCCCGGTCGGACGGCACCACGTTGCAGAGCTCTGGTGTGCTACGCACATTGCTCCTAAACTGGTGAACTGCTATCTGAGAGGCAAACATCTCGCCCCACATGAGTCTCCTGTCCCGCTTCACCACCCGGAGAAGTGCACAAAGACACGATTCGTCTGGGCTCCGGCCACTGAGTTCCTTCTGGTATAGATCAAACAACTTCTCTGGCTGATGACGCAATTCTCCGTTAAGCATGGTACCGACGGTGCTGACGGCCTTGTGATCCATTGACTCGTAAAGACGGCGTGCCCGCTCCAAGTCCGAGTCTCCTGGCGCAATGCTGTCAATGTATGGCCTGGTCGGTGTTTGAGTGGAAGCCACTGACTGCGGGCTGTGGTATAATAAATATAGATATCGTGTGTTGATGGTGGAGGAGAAGAGGTCGAGGAGCTCTGCCAGATCGAGCTTCGCAACGAACCTCTCCAATGCTGGTATGGACTTCACGTGTTGAAGCAATGCAATGATCAAGGGCTTGGACAAGATGACGTTGCTCCGGCGGCTGAGAAGCTCGTCAAGCACCTTGAGGGCACGGTGGCGTGTCAAGAGGTGGAGCTCCTCGAGCTTTCTCACGAGAACGTACCACACAATAGACGACAGGCCGTGATTGGCCGTGGCAGTATCGAAACTGTGAAGAAGCAGCTCCGGAGTGGTTGCCAAGTAGATCTCGGCCACATGGCGATGCACCGAGGCGGTTTCGTTTGGAAACAAGTCGACGGCGCATTTGAAGATCTTCGATGCCTTCTCCGGCGAAACTCCCCTCAAGGACAATGCAATGGCCATATATCCCTGGTGAGACAAGTTGGCATGTGTGAGATGCTTGACGACAACCTCCTGGGCACGAATGACGCCCATGTTGGCTATGTGATTCGGGGTGGACAGCTGGAGGTAGTCGACGGAGGATTTCCAGAGGAAGGAGTTCAAGAAGTCGTTGTTGACGAAATTGAACTTGTAGCCGGCCTTTGTCGAGGAAAAAAACGATAAGGTCGTCTGCACAAGCGACTGGAGGTCGACAGGACTATAGTGGATGCAATAGTAAACCATGTTGGTGAACACTTTGGTGAGATGAGACGTTTTCTGGTGGTAGGCCTTTGCGATATCGCCGAGATAAGTAGACCAAACGGACAACTGAAGAATAAGTTCATGCTTTGACATGGGCGTTCGTAGCAAGATATCGGCGGCCACACAGGCGGGCACATTCATAGCACCCGATAGGTTCGTACAGGCGTCGGAGACAGACTCGGCCTGGATGCAGCGGATCCACCGAGCAATCTCCACGTTGTTGATCGTGGAGGAGGACTTGGTGGATGAATAAATAATGGACAATGACTTGAGAGCTAGCTCTCGTTTGACTGGAGAAAGCTGTTTGTTCAATGAGTGCAATAGATCGTCAAGTGTATTAGCGTCACTTTTTCGATGGAGCTTGTATCTGGTGATAAGGGCATCAGTATTTGATATATGATTATCGTAATGGTAGGATGAATGTGGGGCGTCTGTGAGAGCGACAAGGAGATGGAATAATGCAAATTCTATAATGGGTTGTTGTTTGAAGGAAGGAGGAATGCCATGACGAGGACTCAATCCGACAGAGGAAGGATGCAGGTCCTGAAGCCTATGTAGCCAAACAAGATAGTAAGGGATCATGGGGCGGAGCGATATATACCCGTTGTTTTTCTTGTATTTTCGGGCCTCGGTTTCAAGAGTCTTGTAGAGATGCCGATGGGATTTGTCAGCCAACCTGCTAACACTGTACGGTCGAACGGAGCCGTATATTCGTCGTATAGCATTTATCATTAGGCTGAGGCTACCGGTAAAGCCGTGGAGGTGTGTAGGGAAGAAATGGCTGCTGGAAAATTATTGCACTTCAGATGGTGAGATTCGGAGATGGCATGTAGTACAGCGACCGCGGGAATAGACATCATCTACATACACCAGCGATAGAGGCGACTATAAAGAGAAACTATCTGTGGCACTTTAGACGTGATTATAAAGACCTGAATGAATGGCCAAATTGACTTTTACACCAATATTTTAATGGTTAAATCATCGACATCCTGCACATAACAAAATTTCTTTGGTGTATGGGCTCTAGAGGGTGTATAGAGGGTGGATGGCAGAAAGAAGATGGTGAGTGTAGATAGGAGATGGTGAGTGTAGAAAGGAGGCAGTTTGTGGGATAAATGAAGGGGAAAAACGTCTAGGCCTTAAATGCAAAATTTGGTTTCTTTTGCAACCGCGCAATTGGCCGAAGTATGTAAATTTCGAACAATAAAAGCGAAAGATAGGCACAGGGCAAACTTTCTTTGAACAACGCTGCCTGGAAAAATCTCAACCTGACCATCCGATAGCACTAGAATAAGAGCGATGCATTGAAGATGGAACAGTACACAGTGCTATATACCGGAAAGTCAATATTGCAAAGGAAACGTCATAGACAATTTGTGGCAAAGGAGCATCGCCGGCCGAGGCATTGAGTTTAAAGTTGTCTCGATGAAGTCCCTTGCATTAGAGAAGTTTAGGCAACGGAAAGTGATATTCAAATGTGGATATTTTTGTAGATAGACTGGTGAAGATTATTAATTTTTTCGTTTTTTGATCTTCATCCAACAATTGTATACTTTACGTTTATACTGTAC
>JAJMHH010000006.1:32356-47704 GCA_030582955.1 Osmozyma tolerans
TTTTTTTTTTTTTTTTTTTTTTTTTTTTTTTTTTTTTTTTTTTTTTTTTTTTTTTCTTTTTTTCTTTACTTATTTGGTTTTTTGGTGTATGTCTCCATTGTACCCTACTATGCGCTCGCTTCATATTCCTGTATGGAGAAATACACATATTGTAAAGCACCGTCTCTTCATTCGTTTCAACAAGCTATGGTATGTGAACGCCCTGGAAGCCTACGGCTTCAAATCCACCTAAACCAACTTTTAACTAACTTTACAAGTCTGCCTTCCTGCCTCTAAACTTGGCGGAGGATCCTTCTTCTGCTAAGGATCATGAGGAGGACTTCACCAGAGAAATCGAAATAGAGAAGGCCTACACCACTT
This sequence comes from Osmozyma tolerans, assembly GCA_030582955.1. Taxonomy (NCBI): domain Eukaryota; kingdom Fungi; phylum Ascomycota; class Pichiomycetes; order Serinales; family Metschnikowiaceae; genus Osmozyma; species Osmozyma tolerans. The sequence goes on from JAJMHH010000006.1 coordinate 32,717, forward strand.
TCGAACAGGCAATAGCTCTCCATAAAAAGAAGCAATACGCCGATGCATATTCCAAATACAAGGAATTGATGAAAAAAGAAGTCATATATACACATTACTATGAAGAACCAGACTTAATACGAGGCCTTCAGAACGGCGGTCTCAACACCCATCCGGATGAGTTGGCACTTCTATCGCAGAATGTGAAAACTATACGATTCTTGTTTTTCCGAAATCGTGCATTTCTTTTTTTTGAGCTATTCAAAGCAGGCGAGACCGTCCTTCGTGAAGTTTACATCAGAGACCAGCAGATTTCTGAAAATGCCGACATCACCTACGAGCAGTTCCTAGAGGAAATATTCTATTGCATGATTGAGGATCTATCGAATTGCTTCATCTACCAGGAGCCCGACGAATCCCACCTTCGACTCATACACGATATATTCGCATACTTGGGCTTGACAAGGTTAGCCAAATTCACCTTGGAATACGGGCTTACCTTCCAGAAGGAAAGCGACGGAATAGCTGGTCTTCTACCGATAAATACGTGGGCTCAAGATGAATGGCCGTCGTGCGAAGAGCGGGGGTTTCAAGCGGATTCCAGTCTTTTACAGAAATTCCGCTTCTTTGATCAGCTCAAGGAGAGCTTCGAAAATCTGGTTCGGAGAAAGTACGCCAAAAACACGCTCAATGTCTCTATAAAGGCACTGTCATCGTGGCTGGATGTGATTGTTGCTTTCAACCAAGCCATCAGACAGAGCCAGGACAAGGAAAGACAGCAGGAATTATCCAAAAACAATCATCTTTTAAAATACTTGGACCCATATCTTGCTACTGAGAATTCGCTCGACCGCGTGCTGTTCTTCTTTCCATCTGCTGATGAAATGGCCGAGTTGGACAATGCGACTGTTGCAGATCTGGAGCATCTCCAGGAGAAGCCAACTCCAAATGAGAACCCCGAGCCCGAAGAAAACCCCAAAGGCGAGGATACAGTGGCACAGGCAGAACCCATCGTGGTCGAAGATGCTCCTGCTGCAGCTCCACAGCCGGCAGCCACTGCATCGGCTGAACGGGTGGTTCAAAGGTCGTCCCGAAGACTCAACCCCGGAGACACGGTTGTCCCATTTGAGCTAGACGATATTCAATTGTCCCGACAGCATTATTTCGAGACAGAGGCGTTTTTAAGCCACCTTAATAATCTCTTCAAGAAAGCATTTCATACAGAAGATACCATTTTGCATGATGTTGTTAGACACATTGTTGATGCTGAGCTGAACACGACGTCACCTGTGTTTTTCATGGACTTCTTGAAGGTATTGAACGAATGGAAACCTGCTGTGCACACCAAGCTTCTACGTTCCGAAAGACAGTCAGGGTCAAAGAAGGACTCCAAGTCGGACACTGACAAGATTAAACTTTTGCATGTTTTAACCCATTTTGGGAACCAAAACGAAACTCCCGCTGATGCAGTGGTAGAGCAACTTGACGACCGAGAGGACTGTGACTATATCAAGAAATTTCTTCTTGGAAAGAGTTCCAATTTGCATGCCAAACTGATGAAAATGGAGATTCTCAATCATCTTCTTGGTGGCGAGCAGCCATTGATTTTAACCACTGTGTGGAGCTCATCGTTGATGACTGGAGTTAAAGATTGGGTAATGCAAGTCGAGGGTGACACGCTCAACCGATGGTCGGTATTCCTACAGCCGCAAGACGACGAACTTATCGCGAAGATTCAATTTTCTATTGGTATTTTCGAAATCCTCATTGATTCGTACGCGACGTTGAAGAATCAGGTAGACTCATGGTTATCGCAGGACTCCAAGGGAACATTGTCCAAGCACATGAAGACCAACCTCAACAGCGGACTCCTTGAGCTTGTTCATCTCAATCAGCGAATCAAGAAATGGAGCGATTTCTTTAAAAGCGATATCATGCAATCTGTGGCGAGAGTCAGTCGCCAGCAGCATTTAACCATTTATGCAAGATACCTCTGGGCTTTCAACTATTTGATTGCATCGCAGAGCTTCAACTGGAAGGAGAAGAAACTTGTCGTCATTCAACTCGAGGAGCTAGCACGCCTACTTGAAAAGTTCCCAGATGAGCATATTCTGGTTCGGTATCCCAACTTCGACTCGTTCGGCAACCTTGATAACGATGGCATTCGGCGTCGTCTCACGACCGCGTCCATCTTGTCCATCTTTTCTAAGATCTTGTGGAGCAATAGCTCAAAAGCAGATGGAAGTGGCGACACCATCAGTCTTCTAGAGAACATTCTCATTGACAAGGACAGCGGGGCAGATGGAAACAACATCCCGTTGGAGAACCCACAAGCAGAAAACAGCTTGATAACTTCAGTGATCCACGGCAGAGCAAATCTCGACAAGTCTTCGCTCTCCAGCGTGCGGGAGTTCCTCGACCAGTGTCCCATTGATTTGAAGTTGAGTCTCTGGAGTATCTTGTTCCTGTATTACAAGGAAAGAGGGTCATTTGAGGACTTCCAGCGGGGATTTGAGCAGAATTTGAAGTTTATGCTCACCTTTCTCAACAGCGACAAGTACCAGGATACAAACACAACACGTGAATCTGGGTTATTGAACTCTTTAAGCTTTTTTGGGAGCCACTTGCGGACATTCTTGGCGTACTTAGCCGACCATGACTGGAAATTACCCATAAGAGACAGAGCCAACTCGTTGGAGACGTTGAAGAACGTTTCTACAATGTTCGAGCTCTTCTATACATTCAGTTTACACGAAGAAGCTGCTCTTATAACCGGAGCCAAAATCTCCGTGGAGCTGAAGTCTCCGCAAGCTTTCCAGCGGTTTAAAGACTTCTGTATTGAGTGTGTTACCATCATGCTTGTGTATTGCACGAACCAGATGGGGGAAGACGAGGAGTTGACCAAAGACTTGTTGATCTCTGTTCATTCACAGCTTGGGCTTCGTCGGCTTTGCGACTCCTCACAAGGCGTATTTCTCAAATTTGCCGAGGATAAGTTGGTGGTACTCCGAGAAAGACCAGACCGGGAGCTCTCGCAGCTTTTATCGTGTCGATTCCACTATAAAGTGAAGATCAAGGACCAATTCCCTGTGGACCATGGAACACAGTGCTCGGCTGATTTGGACCGAGCCAGTGCCATGGAATTAGCCAAGTTCATATTGCCCCTTTGTTTCATCCAGAACCCTCTTCTTAAGGTTCCTCGGCTAGACATGAAGCAGGTAGTGGATGACATCTTTGAGGTGATCAAGGAAGTGGACTTGGATGCCGACAAACAGTTGGTACAAAACAATGCACGTTTGGAGAACTTCTGCCAGACGACCGCTATAGATACCAGATTCATCAAAAGATGTTTCTATGGGCTAGTTGATTTGGGCATGCAAACGCCCACGACCAAGTATGGCGTGGCCAACGACGGATTATACTTCTTGGAGGCGATTTTCATGTTCAACAACTACAAGATCCGGAAGAAGTCTGCACAAAGCAGAACCGTGGAGCTTGAGCGCATCATCAAGCTTTTGCAGGACGACCTTATCACCGGCAGCCAGCGGGTGGAATCGTGGATCTTGTTGGGCCAGGCGTACGGGTACATTGTCGAGGACGATTTGATCTGGACTTCGGATAAGCTCAATATCATAGAGCGTAAAGTGTTGACAGCCAATATCCAGCGGAAATCGTTGCTCAGTTATCTTTTTGCCATCAATCTTCTCACAAACAAGGGACTCACGGAGGCCGAACACTACAAGCCAGTGATCAGTGTATTGATGAACTCGTTCGTCAAGGAGCTCTATGCGGCGTGCAAAGCGCCTTTGGATATGATTGCGTTCAAAGTGCAAAACAATGGAAAGCTCGTACGTAAGGATTCCGGGTCTACATTGCAAACGGTGTCAGAGAAGCCGACGGTTTCGATGAATTTCTGTCTCAAGTTGATGCAACAATGTCTTCATCTTGCCATCAAGTCCAACAAGAAAGAGTGGACGTCATTCTACTACCTAGCCAAGGTACAGGCGAAATTGAAGAAACCGCCCACAGAGATCCTCAACACTACGCTTAAAGCCAGCGAGTTGAGTGTGGTGCAGGGCCATCCGTCGGACCCGCTTCTTGAATCCACGTACAAGCTCTGTCTGTGGGTGTACAAATTCATTAAGCAGGATAAGATGGATATCTTCACTGGGTTCAAGTTCTTGCAAAAAGATGCTGTTCTCCGACGCAACGAGAGCGTGCCGCAGACAAAGAGAGAAATGTACCAGGTGATCATCAACTGCTTGAAGAAGTTGACGTCTATGGACAAGAAAGGATGGTATCACAAACCCAATTACAGGCAAGCCATCATCTACTACGACGAGTTCGACGACTTCCATTTGGCCAAGAGCATCATGGCCAAGTTCTTCACGTTGCGGTCTAACAACAAAACGTTTTTGCAGATGTGGAAGCCCGAACATGAACGGCCCGGCAAGCATTTTGTGTACATGTACCAGTACACACAGCTCTACATCAAGTTGTTGCGACGGGAGCTTGACCTTTCCTCGTTGATATTGATGCTTCCGAAGTTGCGCCGTGCCAATTCCACCATGGTGATGCTTTATTTTGCCTGGGAGAACATTTGTTCGTCTATTTGCAAGTTGATCAGGGTGGTTGCACGCATCGAGGATGGCTTCACCGAGGCCTTCATCCAGTATAAACCGCATAGTACATTTGTCGGCCAGGCTAAGGTAGTGGTTGATGAGGTGAAGAATACCGGCATCACTCCCGAGACCCAGACGTACGTGGCGTTTCTTCATGTTCTTAACGACATGCGGAAGCTCAACAACGGTTTTGGCCCTACATCGCTTATTGACGATACGCTCTGCTCGATCTTTGTCAAGTTGTTTCTCTACGAAACAACCAAAATGGCTCTTCCTGAGGAGGTACCAGATGAATCGCCCAATGGGAAGGCCAAGAAGTTAGCCCGACGCGATCTTTTCCCCTTCATTACCGAGTTAGTAAACCGGATGAAGCGGGATGTGGACTCATTGTTGAAAGACTCGCCGCTGTTGTTCAACGATTACGTTGAGAAGTACGTTGAGGAAAGGAAATCTGACTATACAAGACTTATGACGTTGCATCACCAAGGACCTCCTCCTATGGCGCAACCGACGGGACTCTTGCCCAGTGTGTTTGAATCATCCAATTTGCAAACATTACAAAGTTTGCAGCGGTCCGAGAGAGATGAGCCAAAATCAAGTCAAGAAATGACCCAGGTTCCCGAGAACAACCCGGTTTCTTTCGCCACTGCCTCTCCAGCCAGAGCCCAGGCTCGTGGTGTGCCCAAGAAAGGACCAGTTGATCTTGAGATTGAAACTTCTTTTTTTGTCAAGACAAGAAGAGCCTTGTCGTTTGCAACAGAGCCTTCACAAGAGGAGGGAAAGCAAGAGCCAGTGAATGAGAAGGATGGACTGGAACATAAGGATGAGCTGGAAAAAGAGCTGCAAAAGGATGACTTCCAAAGGGACAGGGAACCACAAAAGGAAGACCCACCCGCAGATGCTACTGAAAAAGGTTTTGTGCTTTTGCGGTCCGGAGAAGTACTACAATCACAAGAAGCAGCAGAGGCTACTCTGGAACAGCCGGTGGAGGAATCACAAGCAGAAACTTCGAATAATAATGAAGAGTCGGAAGATCCTACGGCTACGGGAATGAAACGTCCAAACGAGGATGACGAAAATGAGGCAAAAAGAGCAAAAGTTGATTGAACTATGATTTTGATGTGTTGTAAATATGCGAAGTAATTCATACAATAGGCTCAATTGCGTGTAAAGTGTAAATAGGCAAATAATAAAACATAAATAAAAAAATAAAAATAAAAATAAAAATACATATTTATTAATATAGTGAGAATATGAGAATAGTTTTGGATGGAACTGAAGAATGGAAAAAGATACACATACAACTAATTCTGGGCTCTTGCAATATCGAGATGAATTATTGGTTGCAAATCGATTCACTATATCCTTGAAACTGAATTTGGCCATAAATTTCATCAATACACATAGAAATTTTCTCATGATCATATTAAGCACGAATACTAATTTTAAATCCCTTAATTTTCCACATTTCTCTCTTTAGTCATATAGTCTATTTTCTTTTTTTTTTTTTTTTTTTTTTTTTTTTTTTTTTTTTTTTTTTTTTTTTTTTTTTTTTTTTTTTTTTTTTTTTTTTTTTTTTTTTTTTTTTTTTTTTTTTTTTCTTTTCTTTTTTTTTTATTTGCGAAAAAAACAAAAAGAATGCTTCACGGGAGGTTCGAACTCTCGACCTTCAGATTATGAGACTGACGCTCTTCCAACTGAGCTAGTGAAGCTTCTTGAAAGAAAAATAAAACTGACAGTCACCAGAGATAAATGACATTACAGGTAAACTTTAATTCAGCAGCTAATCACTTTACGTGAAAACACTACATAATTTGAAAAAGTCATTATTTTTTCTTATTAATAGTTAATGATCTCTATATAATAATCCCAAACCGCTATTAATAAGCAGTTGTTCATGCCAGTCGTAAGTTAGGTCGATATAGTTCCTGCAGTCCATCAATTAAGGGTTGACGGACTCAGGGGAATAGGCATACCTAGAGAATTTTCTAATCCTAGCTCCGTAGATGTAAAACAAGAAAGGAATCAAGCAACATGCCAACGAAATGAATGCCATCAAAGATGATGCCCATTGATACCCCAAAGTGTGATACATTTGGATGGTGAACAATGGAACACATGCACCCCAAATAGATCTGACAAAGGTCTTTGCTGCCAAACCAGATGCAGCATAATGCTGGTATGAGTCAACAATGTAGTTGTTAGCGGGGTTATACAAGGACAAAAATCCTAAACCACATGCAAATCCACTGAAACAAGGGCCTGCCCAAGAGACGTGTGGGTAAGACGACCACCCAAAGGAGAAAAGACCAACGGGTAAAAACCAACATCCAACCATCATTGGTCTAAGACGAAGTTCCGGAGGTGGGATCTCTCCACGGTCTCTATAAGGCTGAGCCATTTTGTTGTAATCAGTGTTAATAAATGGGGCAATAAAGGATCCCACAAGAACACCCACACCAATTGGAATAAACATGATACCGGTCTTGGATGCAGACCAGCCTTTGCCTTCCATGTAGACAACTGGATAGGCAAAGAAAAACATGTAAAGCAAACCGTACACAACAGACATGTACAAGGTGATGAGGAAAACAATAAGCTCTGACAAGAGAATGAAGGGTCTGAGGAATGATTCTCTTCCAATGTCCTTCAATGTTCTTTTCTTTAACTCCGACAAAGCCTTGTAAGTGTTATCTCCGGTATCCTTTCTGAGCTTCTTGGCTCTTGCTTTGAGCAAAGTAGGGTGGTGGGTTTCACGGACAATGAGAATAAATGGCACGTAGAAGACACAAGCAACAATCAAAAACGTCCAGTAGATCCATCTCCACGAGGAGGCAAAGTCACCCAAGAGACCACCAAAGATTGGACCACACACAGGGCCCAAGAAGGGAGCGGCAGAGAAAACAGCCATGGCTTTACCTCTTTCATTGGCCAACCAGATATCGGCCAACGACCCACCAATTAAGGTCATGGGAGCAGAAAATGCAATACCATCAATCAAACGACAAACAATAAGTGTTCCGATATTCTCTGCTCTACCACAGGGAATGATAAATATTATTGCAACGAACAAAGTGACACCGTAAACGGGCCAACGCCCAAGTTCTTCTGAGAGAGGAGCGAAAACCAAAGGACCAACACCGAAACCAATGACGAAAACAGTAACTGAAGCTAAGATCATTACCTCCTCAGAAACATGCAAGGCTTTAGCAGGCTTTTCCAAGTCACCGGTAACGATGGCGGAACCGAGAGCGACAACAAAACAAATGGCGCCCAATAACATGGTGAAAAGCCATTTCCTGGCAACACCCATATTTCTTGGGTCACCCTTGTCGCCTTCAACAAACTCAACGAGTCTGAAGCCAGTCTTTATATCAACGGGATATTTCCAAGGGTCATTTTCGTGGAATGTAGAGTTCGGATCAGGGTGAGTTTCTGTTTTTTGGAGATCATATGGTTGCTCTAATGGACCCAAACCGCCATAGTTCCGACTGAGGGATTCGACAATCAGCTGGACACCGGCGTTCGATTCGAGATCGGATGTATCACGGGACTGACTTTTATGAGATTTCAGTTGAGCGTCAGAGGGAGGAGCATACTGTACTGGATATTTTTCGTCTGAGTCGAGAAAGTCTGACTTCTTGTCTGATTCGCTAAGCGAGGACATAGTCGATGATATTGATTAGATATATGATGCAAGGAGTAAAGAATCAAAAGAACAAGAGAAAGAGAAGAAGATGAAAAAAAGGAGGAAGTTGACGCATCTTTATATGTTGACAGTGGTTTGTTTCATGCTTTTGTGATTGTAAGGGATCACTATAGTTTCGGTTTTTGCAGCCTCGTGCCAAGAGAAATATGCACGATCGGTACGTTTCACCGATTTCTCACTTGTCATAATAGCGCGAACGGCGTGAGGTGGCAGGGCGACACCATGAAAGAACAAATGAGGGGACCCAAATAATAGAAAGATGGAGATACAACAGAACAAAGCAATACAAATAAGTAGAACTCAAATACATTACCAGAATACAACACTTACCCAAAAGCGGATTCGTTATTTGACAGTATTAGCAATCAGATCACATTGGTTCTAACCACTGATCGTCTCTCTCACACAATGTGTCAGGGCTAACATAAAAGAAAGCTACTATCGCCCCGCAATAAAAACCAAAATGGCTCAACGCGGCGCTATAACCGACTCATGCGAGTGACGGCTAGTGAGTGCAAGGCTCAAATACGAGATGACTGCATATAGACGTCAATGCGGCGTCAATGGTGTCGTAGGGGCCCAGGGGGTGCGGCCGACCGATGGGCCGAAGGTGCGTGATTTAGACATGACTTCGGCACAAGACAAACGTTGGACCGACAGGTACAACACGGCGGAGGTTCACAGGGGAAAAAAAAACCTTCACCAATCATTTCAGCCGTACTGCTTACGCACGTAAATGCAAATATTGCACCAGATATAAGGAGACGGATGAATATAGATAAGTGAAATATTTTTATTGGCTTGAAAAGGCGGACTCACATTCCCGAAAAGAGACTTTTTCAATTCGACGTGTCATTGTTTATCATCATAAATGATACTATATCAGTATTGGTTATAGTTTGTTGATTTTCCCTACGAGTTCTTTAATTTCTCGGTAAATTCGGATCCTTCTCTGTGATTTGTTATAATGTTTTTCCGGTCTCCGGTTTTCCCCAGGTTTACATTCTCTTATTCTATTGTTCCAAAGTAACTATTGGAGCTTTTTCTGTATTACTCTTTCATCAACTGGAGCTTCCATTCTGCGCAATTGCCTTCACGGCAGTATCGCTCTTTGGCCGATCTGGAGTTGTGTTTCCGAAAAAGAGAACATAGTTACCATATTGTAGCTTCTCGATTTTGTCTACTTCTCACTGCTATGGATGATGCGATCAAGCTCTTGAGTGATTCCAACAAGCTGAAGCTGGTCCAACACATCGTCATCACCATCAGCCGTCCTTTCGGTAATCCGCTCCACTTTTCCGTTTGGCCCCACACGTAAAATCTTCTTTACCAGGAGAATATCGTTGATAGTGTAGGTTGTGTGGAACACCGCTGCAATTGTAGCATCTGCAGACCTTTCTAACCCACCACTGCAATGCAAATGGTCAATTGCAAGAAGATGAAGCAATCTGATGATTTTCTCTATGCTGCTCACGTATAGGCTTTTCCCTGGACTGGCACGTGAGTCAATGTGGCTAGTGATATGGCAGAGCTCCTGGTGCTTGATGCTTAACTGAAAGTTCGACCCTTCAACAACCCCTTTAAAATTGAACAGTTTAGCCAAGTTGGCTATGCTTCCATCCTGGGCAATGACTCCGCTAAAGAAAAATTTCACCAAATGAAGCTTCTCCTTGTAGGTTCCGTCGATGAGTATTGAGCTTAAAACACGTGACGACGGCTGCGGAACCGGAGCCAACGACCTTTGCTCGAGACTCAACATCGAGAGAACTGAGCTTGAATACGACTGATTGGACGAAGCCAGTACATCAAGATCGGAGGCAATACGTTTGCCGAATGACTCAACAAAGTGAGTGGCCTCATGGAGAAACCGCTGCTGAGGGTGAACAAAGTCTTGTATCGTTCTGAGGGAAAGAAGACAATTGAGCACATAAAAGAAGGAAATTTCGTCTCTTTCCTCAGCTTTGATGTGCTGATTGCTCCCACGCATGAGAGCCAGAACCTCCTGGAGGTCCATAAGCCCGGGTAATTCAGTGACAGGACGGTAGTTCGATAAGTTCAAGCTCGGAAGATCGAGAAGCACCACGTAAAATATATGTGCCAAATCGCTGAACCTGTCATCGATGGCAGAGCATTCTGCAGTTCCTGCTGCCACCAGGGTCATGGAAAACGCACAGTAGCGGTAGAAATCCACGATGTCTGAATACAGAACCAGAGTCTGCGCTATGAGGTTGCATGGGTAGAGCTCAGAAATAAGTGGTTGATGTCCTGGATCTGAAGCAAGAAGCGGCTTTAACACGTCGGAAGAGCCAGTAAAAAAGCTCGCTTTGATAAACAAAACAAGCATTGGGAAAGACCGCTCCTGCGCCAACACCTTAGCCTCCCAAGAGGAATATTTAAACGTATTGATATTGTTGAAAAATGCCTCCATCCACCGAGACGATAACGTCATCAACTGGTTCCCTTGGGCTAGATCCGGGTACTTGGATACAATGGCAAATAGAACCTCTGCAGTGTCGATGAAGGTCTCACGAAGACAACACTCATATGGCTTCTGGTCAAGAACATAGTCGATGCTGCCGTTTTTTAGAAGATGTACAACACAATCGATAACATCGTGGATCCGAGGCTGGACGGAATTCGTTCGCTCTGCAAACATCGGGTCTGACCCAGCCAGTGGCGAAAGCAACTCATGAAGCTTGGCTAATGATCTCGTGTGTACAAGAAGCGCTTTTATCAATAGAAGCCACAACGAATGATGCTGGTCAATGGGATTCTTTCGTAGCGTGGCAAGTGTATCGAACACAAGCTCGGGGAATGTCTCGACGATCGCGAAGTAGGTGTCCTTATTTCTGCCATGGGGGGCTCTGGAAAATTGCTGATGAATGTAATCATGGATTCTTTGCTGAAGCTGCTCGGCATTTGCGGTGGTTTCAGGTATGGATATGTCCATTGCAAAGGGAAGCCCAGAGAACTAGATATGATTGATTTTTGGCAACCACTCCCACATTTGATCCACTCCTGGTGTACGGGTGTCAAATTCTACTAGTGGTGCACTGAACTAAAACTGACTGCTACACCATGGGTCACTGCCAGAGCATAATTTATGGCTACAACTACTATCTAGGGAGTCTTGATTTATCGGAATCTTTTCCTGCCAACATTGATTTTGATTCCTGTATATAATACACTGTTGCAGGTTAATTGTTTCGTGTAGACCATGAAAATGGAAGATTGACTAAGAACAAAAGATAGTATCCCCATATTCCAATGGAAATGCCGAAACCCAAAATAATACGAATGTTCGAAACTGCCTGAAATCAAAACAGCCTTGCAATATACAGGCTATTATCACGAAGCATGCAAACAAAGCCTGTTTCATTATACAGTTCACTAAACCGTTCATTACGCAGTTCACTAAGCGTTCATAATACAACTCACTTGGTCGTTCATCATATACCCAAATCAATTCTCTTATATACTCACTCATTGTAGGGGCAAAACCCGCTCATCGAATCCTGCACCCGTACACCAAATGATATCTTATCATGACATCTTCCATAAACCCGCGAGCTACATATAAACTTCTCCGCAGGAGTACATGTCAGGATCGTCGCGATCTCTCCAGCGAGGCATCTCTGCTGTTTTTGACAAATGGAACTCAGAAGAAGCTTCGTGGAGCTCTAACCCGCCACTGGAAATCAAGAATCTATACAGCATCATCTTTGCTTACAAGGAACGCCACAACACGCTATCCTCGTTCAATTCCGCCTCCATCAACCATGACCTAAGGTCCATCTATTCTGCATACATCAGAGGCTCTCTTGATCTATCCAAGGAGACCTTTTTCGTTGAGATTCTAGTTCGGTTGCTGCCGATACTCAAATTGAACGAAGTCGACCTATGGCTTCAAACCTACCTTCGTCCAGCTCTAGACAGCGCTGGTTTCGATCATGTTTTCGTTCAGAAGGCACGTGAGCTTGTTCGTGCTGTTGCCATCGACATATTTCCTAGTGAAGACGCGTCATTGCTGGCTCTTCGTCGAGAAATCGCCATTCTGGTGATGAAGACCATCTTGGCGGTTTATTTGAATGCTGGTCATCCTGATAACCGCAAGTATGGGCTCGTCTTTGATCCATACGAGCTGGACTCGCATGCCCGCATTGAACGTCTACGCTTTATAGAGAAGAATGCCGGCCTGTTGTTGTCGGATTTTGGTCTCTCCTCGCCGACAGACTTCTTCCATTTGACCAACGAGCCTTTCTGCAAGGCCTCCACGAGATTGAAAACTATCACTTTGCTCTCACTGTTGGTGTCCACAAATGCTTCCCCGGTAAAGACCATCTTGTCGACCCCACTCTGGCTCAGCATTCTACGATCGGTTCATATTGACATGAGCGAAACCACCGTTGCATCCGGCTTGTCGCTTTTGATTATGCTTATTGGGAAAGTCTGTGATAAACTCTCACGGTTCGTGCCTGACTTGTTCTCCATCTTCTGTCGATTGGTCTCCTGGCCCTACTTGTCAAAACACGTCTCAGATAGAGAGACTTCATTGATTGCTCATCTCCATAAGATCGGCGACCCATGGGAGGTCTGTACAGCGGACCCGGAGTCTAGCCTCATGAATTCTAGGCTCTATCGTGACGACCAATTTGATCTTCTGTACCTTGGCACACTTCTATATGCTCTTTTCCCCGTCAATTTGTTGAGCTTCACAAAAGACCCGTTTCGCTACTGGGAACGATACCCAACACAAACGCTCTCAGTGTCTCACATCAGGAACATCTCCGATAGTCTCTCGGGCAATATCGATCTCACGGTGATTCTCAAGGAAAAGTTTGTACATTTCTCCAACAAACTAACCCTCCATCCCAATCTCATCAACGGCGTTACTGAGATAGAGGAGCTTTCAAACCCACTTAAATGGTACTTGCTGGAGAACAATGAGGTGGATATTGGTGAAGAGGACGTGATGCTAGGCTGCTTACGTCTAAATCCTGTCTTTTTATTGAGCCTTCCTGATAGCTTCTCGTGGCCAAAACAGCTTCTTTCAAATATGGGTAGCTTTGGATTCTCTGGTTCCCAGTCTGTACCTCCGTCCCCTTCCAGAGATGACTCCATAGGGAGTATTATTGATACCGTGAACATCTTGAAGCAGAAAACAGGGAGAAACCCCATCGAGAGCAAGCTCAACTACCCCAAGGAAGTGGCTATGAATTTCAAGAATGTCAACTTTGCTACTTCTCCTGCCAGAAAGACTTCTAGCGTCCATACGGCGTTCCCGGATGCTACATCGGCTACATCGGCCACATCGGCCACATCAGAGCTTTTTGATGCCCACGAGCGGCTCTTCACTCTTAACAGCCCTCGAAGGAATTCTGTACAACACGAAGTGAACTTTGATCAGATTGCCACCGCAAACTTGCAGTCTGCACCCAAGAAGGCGTCGGATATGCTCAATGAGCAGCTAAACGGGGATAAAACCAATGATGCACAGGATTTGATATCTAGTGCTACGACTAGCGGGTCAGTGTTGGATTTTTACCAAAGAGAGCTTTTGCTTTATAAAAACGAGTTGAATTTTGCCGATTACATGAAGCAACTCAATAAGTTCAACTACATAAAGTTAAAGGTGAAGATGAATCGTCTTATGAGAGAACGGCCAGACGGCTCTGGAAACGTTTCAGAGAAATCCGATAGTGATGCTGGGCTTTCGGAAGCATTAAAAGCACTCAAACTCGAGGATGACTCCACCATCAATAATCTCAAGGAAGAGAACTCACGCTGGCGTGAGGAGGTGGAGCGGTTGCGAAAAGCTGTTAGTGATTTTCAGAAGACTGTGAATAGTCTAGAGGCAGAGCTTACACAAAGTAAAGAAATGGTCAAGACGATGGAAGCACAGCTTTTGGAGTCCAGGAAGGAAACAGAAAAGCTCAAATGCGAAAGAGCCACGGAAAAGCCAGCAGAACGGTCACCAGTGGTGATGGCTGCGGACAATATAAGCCGTACAAAGGATGTTGAGCCAAGTCTTTCCCCGAATCCAACGGAGAAGGAGATATTTGATCTCAAAACTGAGGTTTCCATCCTCAAGAACCACAACGGGAAGCTCAATCTTGAGCTTGAGGATTTGAAAGAGAACCAGCATCTCGTCAACCGGTCATACGAGAAGAAGATTGCATCGTTGAAGCTCGACATTTCCGATGCAGCAGACCAGAGATGCCTAAGTCACGAGCGGACTATTGCTGATCTCAATCGTGCTATAAAGCTCTACGAGTCGTCTTTAGAAGAGAAAGCCACGATCATCATGAACTTGACTTCATCGAAGCCGATGGAAATCCCAAGAACAAGCAATGACCATTCGAGAGAAAACAGTCCTCCCGAAAAGCGTCCTGGAAAGTACATTTCTGAGTATTTCGAAAGTCAAAGAGCATCTACTTCACTGATTAAGTCCTCTTCGTCAACAGGATCAGGGTATAATCCGTCGAATGCAGCGTTCATGAAAAACCCTCCACTGTCCAAGCTGTCGCTGGCAATTCCAATTATTCGTGGACGTGGCGGATATCAAAAGAGAAAGAAGATGTGAATTGCGAGGGTGAACTTTTAATGAAATTTATACTTGCATACTATATAATTCATCAACTCAATTCTCCAAAGCATTTATCCGTCCGTTTATTGATT
>JAJMHH010000006.1:47804-101953 GCA_030582955.1 Osmozyma tolerans
TTTTTTCATTATTTTCACCAAGCCATGCAATCGCGTTCCACACGTGACGAGGCAGAATAGTCGGGAACACGAAACACCTGTTCATTTCAAATCGCTCCTCTTTAGCCGTGGTTTCATCTTTTACCGATACAAGTTTATACATTTAAGCATGTCCCTGACTCTAAGAAAAAGAACCAAAAAGTCCGGCGTGGAGCTGTCTTCTGTGTCTCCGGCACCGGAAGACATTGTGGAAAAGGAAAAATCCGCCTTTTTGGCTCCACCAAAAGACCCACAAGAATGGTACTGGATCGCATTGGCCGTTGTAACAGCAATTGCTGCTTTTGTCCGTTTTAGAATCCTCAGTGATCCTGCTCGTGTTGTCTTTGACGAGGTCCACTTTGGTAAATTCGCTTCTTACTACTTGCAAAGATCCTACTTCTTTGACTTGCACCCTCCTTTTGCCAAGTTGTTGATTGCCTTTGCTGGCTGGTTGGTTGGCTATGATGGTCTGTTCAAATTTGACAACATCAATGACGACTACATTGCTAACAATGTGCCCTATGTTGCCTACCGTGCCTTACTGGCTATCCAGGGCACCGCTATTATCCCATTTATGTTTTTGACTTTGAAGACTCTTGGTTTTTCCGTGGCTGCTTGTGTGTTGGGCTCATCGATTGTTTTGTTCGACAATGCTCATATCATTGACTCGAGATTGATTTTGCTCGACGCTACTTTGAACCTCAGTGTTGCTGCAACCATTTTCTCCTACTGCAAGTTCTCCACCTACCGTCGCCAGCCTTTCTCGAAGTGGTGGTGGATCTGGCTTACCTTGACTGGTGTCTCTTTGTCCTGTGTCATTTCCACCAAGTACGTCGGTGTTTTCACCTACTTCACCATTGGTGTTGCTGTTCTCCACGAGTTGTGGATCTTGCTCGACATCAAGAAGGGCTTGACCATGGAACAATTCGGCCAGCACTTCTTTGCTCGTTTCTTCACCTTGATTGTCTTCCCCTTCTGCATCTACTTATTCTGGTTCTACTTGCACTTTGCCATCTTGACCAAGTCCGGCTCTGGTGATGCTTTCATGTCGACTGAGTTCCAGGAAACATTGGCTGAGTCTCCATTGGCTAGTCAGGCAAAGACTGTCAACTACCACGATATCCTTACCTTCAAGCACAAGGATACCGAGGCTTTCTTGCACTCCCATGACTTGGTGTACCCCTTGAGATACGAGGATGGCAGAATCTCTTCCAACAAACAACAAGTCACGTGTGTCTATGACCAAGAGGGTAAGGAAATTGAAGACTTGAACTCTCAATGGGAGATTGTTCCAACTAAGGAAGTCAACGAAAACGAGGCGGTCTACACCAATGACGTGGTGCGTTTCAAGCACATTGGTACCGGTGGTTTCCTCCTCACTCATGATGTGGCCTCTCCATTGTTGTCCACGAACGAGGAGTTCATTGTGGTGCATGGAGAGGATGCCGAGACCAGATACAACGAAACGTTGTTCAGATTGAGATTTGCTGATGCTGGAAGCAACAAGAACCAGAGGAAATTAGTCAAGACCAAGGCTACCCCCTTTAGAGTTATCCATGTGGACACAGTTGTAGCAATGTGGACACACGACGACGAGTTGTTGCCGGAATGGGCCATGGAGCACCAGGAAGTCAGCGGTAATAAGAAGGTGCAAGAGAAGGCTAACATTTGGACTTTTGACACTATAGTCAACTTGAAGGAAGAGGATCCAAGAAGTCAGTACGTTCCAAAGACGATCAAGCATATCCCATTCTTGAAAAAGTGGTGGGAATTGCAAGGGTTGATGTTCATGCACAACAACATGTTGTCTTCTGAGCATCCGTTTGCGTCGCAGCCAGGGAACTGGCCGCTTGCAGTGTCTGGAGTTTCTTTCTGGAACGATAATGACGCAAGAAGACAGATCTTCTTTGTTGGAAATGTGGTGGGATTCTGGATCGAGGTTGGGTTCCTTGCCGTGTATGTGGGATTTGTGTTGGCAGACTTGGTCACGCGAAGAAGAGACTACAATATGCTCAACAACAAGGCCAGATCTCTCCTCTATAACACGCTTGGGTTCTTGTTCATTGGATGGGCAGTCCACTACTTCCCATTCTTCTTGATGAACAGACAGAAGTTCTTGCACCACTACTTGCCAGCACACCTCATTGGTGCTCTTTTCACCGGTGCAGCTGTGGAGTTCTTGTGTATGAACAAGACCAACCATATCCGCCGGGGTATCTCACCTCTCGGCATGGACAAGACCAAGATGTACATTTCTTTGGCTATAGTTGTGGGTGGCACAGCATGGTTCCTTTGGAACTTCAGAGCCATGACCTACGGCAACTTCGCCTTGCCCGCCGAGGAGGTGAAGAAGAGACAGTGGTTGGACTTCCAGTTCCACTATGCCAAATAAGTCATTTAACATATGCAGGATTGTCGTTTGCAACCAATGTATACAGTACTGGAAATGATGTAGGCACGATCGCAAGGGATTGACTTGGCGCAGTCGTTAGAATTGATTAAGAGATTAGAAAGTTCGTTGATGATGTCTGTGAGAGCGTTTTTAGAGCAGCTTAAAATAGCTGGAAAGAAAGGCGTGACCAGGTTTGTTACCGGGAACCAGCTGGCCGATATGGACTCTGTTGTTAGTGCCATATCATATGCATTTTTCTATCATCAGAAGTACCCCAGCAAGACGCCATTTTTCCCCCTCATCAACATCTCCAAGGAGGATCTCAGATTGAGAAAGGATATTGAGTTGGCATTGAGCTCCCATGATATCCATGGTGAGCATCTTTGGTTCTTGGAGGATCTAGAGACGATTTCCGGACATACCGCCGACTTGATCGAGTTGGTTTTGGTGGACCATTGCAATTTGCAAGGCGAGCTTTTGACGAAACTCTATGCCGAGAAGAAGTTGGTTGTTACTGGAATAATTGATCATCATGCCGACGAGGAGGTTTTTCAGGACGCCAATCCACGGATCATTCATTCTAACGGCTCTTGTTCATCTATGGTGTTTAATTACTGGACGCTGGAGGGTGTGGAAACACCTAAGGACTTGGTAGAGCTCTTGTTGGCGCCTCTTTTGATCGACACGTCTAACATGACTCATAAAGTCGAGACTGAAGATGAGAAGGCGTTTTCGAAGTACAAGGAGATTCTCCAGGGCGTGTCAACGCTTTCGGCCATTCCAAGCTTCGAGGGTTTCTACACGACATTGAAGAAGGCCAAGAAGGACCTTGATGGGTTCTCTGCATTTGATTTGTTGAGAAAAGATTATAAGCAGTTTCACTTCCCCTCGGTGAAGGGTGACGCTACCGTTGGCTTCAGCTCGTTGGGAAAGCTGCTTGCATGGATTTTGAAGAAGTACTCCACGGCAGAGTTTGTGGGTGCACTAGAGGATATCTCCAAGGCTTTCCATCTAGACGTGTTGGTGATGACCACCTCGTACACCAAGAAGGAGAACGACGAGTATACTCGAGAGTTTGGCCTTTTCCGGAAAGATCTGCGTTTTGATGATATTCCACAATACGCTGGCCCGCTTGACCTCAATGACAATGTATATGGCGGTCAAAAGACCGTGGATGCTATAAAACAAGTCCAGGAAAGAGCCTCCTTCAATGCTTACAACCAGGCCAATGTGCAGGCATCCAGAAAGCAGGTTGTTCCCATTGTCAAGGACATCATCGAGTCAGGCAAGGTCTAGTGGTTTAGACGGAGGTTTAGATGCTTAGTCCACATAGAAGTACCCCACAGTGAACGAGCGTTTGCGGCCGTCATCTGTCACAACTAACGACCTTTCTGATTCAGGAAGCTTTCCTGTTGTGGCAACCAACTTCAGGTGGAAGTCATCATACACCTCACGGGGCACTTCGACGAGTTCGTCATCGATGGCAGGCTCATCTCCATTCGTGTACAATAACTTAAGGGCATTTGAATGAAGCTCATGCAGGAAACTTACCGAAAGCCCCAAATTCATCACCCACACAAAGAGCCCTGGACTATTGGGGCCAGCGGGCTTGATCAAAAGCTTTCGCGAGCCACCCGAGTTGACCTTATCTAGAATGGCATAATATGCATATGAAGCCGGCGGATACGACTCCGTATGGCCTGAGAAGGTTAATAAGAGGTTCCATTTGTGTAGTTTGACGTCATGCGTGCCTGTGACGTCACCCAAGACAGCGTTACAACGGGGACATTGCGACGATGGCTGGTCCTGGTACGTAAGCAAGTAGGATGAGCCAATATAGACGTGATTTGGTTTAGCGTGGATCTGGTCGTAGTCTTTTGTATGTTTTAGATGATGATCCTGGTGAGGTTTGTGGCAGTGCCAAAAGTCCATTAACTCATGCCAGAACTCTGACGGCATATCGGAAAAGCTCGAACCGGCGGATTCAACCACTGTTTCATTGCAGTATTTGCAGGCAAAGCTGAAGGTGTTGATGTTGTTCTCGTTTCTGGGGGTTTTGAGAAGATCCTTCACTGACCACTTCTGGTGACTGGAATTGGCCAAAGCCATAAACAGATCTTGCGATTTGGGCAAGCTAACTACCAATTTGGCCGAAAGAACGCCAGGAGAAACATTGAGGTTGGTGATCTTAGGCAGAATGTCGGAAACAAGTTTGTGGTCAATAGGTAATAGAGCATTATATGCAGAACGGGAAGTTGAAATAGAAAGAGTTGAGCCGTCAAGAGAAATGGCTTTTAATTCTGGGTTTTCTTCATGGATCTGGATTTTTATCGCTATAGTGGCCAATCTTGGGAGATATTCACACGAGTACATTGATGCGATGACATGACGCGCACATACAAAAATTACAAAATACACCGTGTCGTTACACGACCAAAAAGTTCTATTAATGAAATACGCCGATTTCTTCTATCAAGGGAGGGGCACCTCTGCGTGAAGAGGATAAGGGGGCTCGCCGGAACTCACACTTCGAGAACGAGGTGCTCTCTTCCGGTCCATGGAGTTGTCACTGACAGAACGCGGTTGCGACGGGTCAGTGAGAAGCTCTTGGCCGAGGAGCTCCGTGTACCTGGCTTTTCTTCTTTTAGACATCACCGTTGGCGAGCGGGGAGACAGCGTGTCGGAACGAGGCGGCATGTTGCGTGGAGAGCGTGTACGTGGGGAGTGGGTGGAAGAAGGACTAAGGCGAGATTTCGGAGAAAACGACGAGAGGTACAGATGGAGCAGGTTGTACCTTCTTGTCAACTGGGAAGGATCATCGAGGAAGCAAAGGCAGTGGAGGCCAAGAGTAAGTGTTCCAGGGAACTTATTCCAGGATGAAGTTCTGCGTAGCTCAAAGTAGAAGTCAAAGACGCCACTGGCAAAGCTGATGGTATTGGAGCGCAGGAGCACAGACACAACAGCGTGGAGGATTGGATTCTTAATGACAAAGGAAGACATTAGGGGATCTACCATAGATTTCTCGATGGTGGTGATATCTGAGGAGCCACAGAGCAGAGCTACTGCGCCGGGGATGTAGAAGTGGCTCATTATAAGACAACCGTGACCATAAAGGAGCCAGATTTTGACACAAGCGCAACAGGCCTCTAGAAGTAAGGACCCCGGTAGAAGGAAGGATGAATACAACCATTGAACATGGACTATAAGCAAGTACCATAGCCAGTAATGAAGCAAGAAGCGCGATTGTTCGTTATAGGCGTGGTCAGATGGAGTATTGAGACACTTTATTGATAGTAGTAGCGGGAACCACAAATATAGCACGGATAAGATAGATAACCATGAAAACATGGTGGAGGAAATGAACTATTTTCTAAGGATGCTTCAATAAATGAATAGGAGAATTCCACTGATCAAGACAATTTGACAGAAATTAGGGGATGAGTGCTATTTTGGGAGGCAGAGCAAGAAGGATGCAAAAGAAGCAAAGTAACAAAGAGCGCGGGTTGTTTAAGCGACGAAGCATCACGAGCGCGGTGATGGTATCTATGCCGGCGACAAGGTCGGAACATTGCAGATGGAATGTAGGGTCCAAGCAATACAACCCTACAAATATGAATACACAATTAAGTGTACAAGTGTAAACTTCTATGGGTCTTTATATACTTTTAACATAGTATTTCTATCCTATATAAATACTATTTTTATACTACTTGAGAACCTTTTCTATACTATATAAATACTATTTTCGTACTATATATAGTAAATTTTACCAGCTGAAATACATAGTCCGGTAAACACCCACGGTGAGAACTTCTTGAATACGGGAAGTTCCTTCGGAACGGAACCATTTCAGCGAATGATGACACTATTTGGATTATATACAGTCCTTTTCTTAGGGTACCACTGGATGGTTCGCACAGATATGCGGCACGGCGGTTCCACGCAGGAAAAACCCTAGAACTTAGACAGTGCCGAGGGAAACGTTCCGTATTGCACAAACCAGGCGCAGCACCTATCGAATTTATGTCTTTGTTGAAATTGATAGTTTGGATGTAAAAATCATTCACGTGACTCTCACGTCTTAAACTCCTTTTGATAAACTAGCAACACCAAATGGCCCGCTGTTGGTATGCAGATGTGTCTGCCGTGGCACTTTCCTCAACCGGGCACCACACACCCCAAATCTGAAGTTATCTACCCTAATGCGGACCCTTTATATGTAGGATTTCTGGTGCACGGGTGTAATATACATATTCATTGAAGGGATGTCAGGGTCAAACCTATTAACGAAGTGTGGCTGATCAGAATATGGTTGAGACAAACGCCTTTGCTTCTCATTAATGCCAGTGTCAATTACGAGGGCTCCCACTCTCATATCACGTGACCCACATCACGTGTAAGTACACCGCGTTATGATCATTTGCGACGCGTAACCTAGGCATCATGGACTCTCTTGGGCTTGATCAGCCGATTAAGCTCGGCAAAGCCTCCAAAACTGCTAAAGTTACCGATGAGCTCATATTCAACCCGTCAAGAGGCATTCCTCAAATCATGAAGACATACCCGAAACTTACAAAGTCCATTCGGAGACGCGATTCCAAATTCAACGACTCCGTAAAGAAATCCAACAGATCCAAAAAGTCAGAAAAAGCTTTACGGGTTAACCACGAGTGCGAGAATTTGCAGAAGGTCCTCGAGTACTACCAGCTCTGGTGTCACGGGTTCTTCCCTCGTGCAAACTTCAATGATTGCATTGCGTTGCTTCGTTCGTATTCATCGCCACGTTTGAAGCTCTACAGACGCGATCTTCTAGACAACGAAATCCGGAAACAGAGAATAGAAAAGGGCATCATTGTGGAAGCCGAACAGGAACATCGTAGTCTTGCAGATCTCGATGATGATCTCTATGGACCTCCAGTTGAAGAACACAGAAATGAAGCCTCTGATTCTGACGATGATTGGGGATTCATGAATGTCAATCTGAAGTCGTCAAACGGACTCTTTGTTGGTGAAAACGATGCAAATGACGAAAATGACAAGTATAATGCTCCTGCTCCAGAAGGTCCCTCAGATGAGTTTCCAGAGGATGATTACGAGGATCACGAAGAAGAACTAGATGTTATGCGAGAAATGGGCATGTAATAGCATTTTATCATATTGAGCGCAGGACATTATATGAGACTAGCATATATAAAGTTTCCTGAGAATGCTGGTGTGGTCATAGATCCTAGATATCATCTCCTGGGTAAAAGGAGTCTGGCCCACCTTCTCCTTGAAGACGCCAACGAGATAACCACCGGCTCCTAAGTACACATCCACGGTGCCCTGGTCCGAAACCTGGCTTGACTTCCTTACCAACTTGGTTGGATGGCGATAAAAGGGGAGAATCACCCCATGATTGAAAAGCGCCGTTCCTTCTGGGTTATCATAGCGAACCCCAAAGTCAACCTGGAACGCCTTCACCAACAAATCCTCATCATAATTGACAACCTGGCAACTGCACCCGTGTGTTCCTAACACGCGAGTCATGACTCTTTCGGCTTTATCCAATTGCCGCTTGCTCTTGCAAAGCTTGTTGGCATGCTCGAAATGCTCCGCGTTGATTTTCATCTGGCCCTTGGGGAAGCAGTCCGCCTGGATGGTGTAGAGCTCTGCTGAACGGAGCTCCAATATGAAGACAAAATCGCTGCTGAACGACTCTGCCAACGACCGACAAAGGATATCTGCCGCCATACGCAAGCTCCCAACTTTATAGAGCATGCAAAAATGACTCTGCCGTTGCTTCTCCGATAACAAGTTAGCCTGGAGAAGCTCGGTCTTGTGGCCGATCTTGGTGAGATGGAAATTGTGGTTCTGTGAGTAAGGGTTCCCGGAGCCGTCCTTCTCGAAAACAGTCAATGCGCTGCCTCTGCTTGTGGCCCTTCCCAACTTCATGGACAATTGGGCCAAATCGGCGTCCACGACGGAATAGTTGCGGTGATACTTGAAGTCGTTACGTCTCATTCGGTGTTTTTCTTCAAACAACTCCTCATAGGGAGTCTCGATCATCGCCATCACTGACTTCGCTGTTGCCTTCAAGTCCTCAATGGCGTCTTCCAGAATGGTGGGTTTGGCCCAATTGTCGAAAACAGCAAGCACTCCAATGGCTTCATTTTCAGAGTTCACGAGCTTGACCCCACAATAGTACTTGATATGAGGCACACCGCCGACCAACGGGTTCTTGGCTGTTCTCCAGTCTTTCGAGGCATCTGGTAGACAGAAGTACCCTTTCGAGAGAAGCGTATGCGAATCAAGCGACACCATACGGGGAAACTCTTTCAAGTTGAGTCTGCATTCGAATTTCACCGAAACTTTTGCTTTGTGGATTACAGAGATGCTGACTCCAGGGACCCGGTGGTATTTTTTGAGATGGGAGAAAAACGGCTTGAATAGCTCTGGATCCTCCCAATGCTTCAACTTCAAATATGGTTCTGTGCTGATCTTTCTGGATTGTTCTTGGTAACAGTCTGGTGGGGCCATGAAGCCCGTGTCTTCGAGACAAGGTGGGCATTTCACTCTGGAGAGATTCCATTTTCCCTATATGTTAGTATTTGCATGCATTTCTGTCAAAATTATGGGTCACCTACTTTGGAGTACATGTCAAGAAAATGAGCAACAGTCAACGAATTGGACGTTAAGACTGAAGAATGGTATGGGGCAAGGACACATGGTTTTTCCTGGAGAGTGGGCTCGGATGCTTTAAATCCATGTCTGGAAGGCCTTCTTCTGCTTCTACTGTTTGCGGAAGCTATCATTATGAGGACAGTGGATGAGCAATATACTATAGAAATGAAATAAAGAAAAGAAAATAAAAGAAAAGAAAAAAAATGAACAAAAGAACAAAAGTAAAAGAATATGTCAAAAATGTGGACTGGTTGGTCTTTTTGTAGTGAATTGCATCGCGGTATTTATGGAATATTGAACTGCCAGAACACAAAAACCAACAGTAACAAGTACCCAGTCACCACAGCAACAATGCATAGCACATAGACCACCCACAAATGGAGAAAATATATTTCATTCATATCGTTAATTAAGAATCCTTCTTGTCTTCGCCTTCCTCATCGATTTTCTTCAACTCGCTCAGTTTGTTCTGCTCCGCTGCCTCACGCTCCTGTCTTGCCTTCTCCTCCTCCAACGACAAGCGCAACGCCAAGGCCAAGTCGGGGTCCATGTTAGGGTCCATGCCACCAAAGAAGTCTCCCGACGCAGCGCCGTCCACATCAAACCCGTCTTCAACAAGTATAGGAGAAGAGGCAATCACTTCGTATAAGAGACGTGGACCAGCAGGCACCGTAACCAAGTGAGAGTTGTCATGATTATTGACGGCAGCAGCGAACTTTTCCAACTTGGCAGTGTTGACAGCCTCCTCACCAAAATTTATGATATCAATGGCAACATTGTTCTTCTTCATTTTCTTGGCCAACTTCTCTAACTCCTTCTCGGACTCAGCAATTGGACTGCCAACAAAAATGATGATTCGCTGGCTCTGAACTTTATTCTGTCTATGCTTCAATGCCAATGCTGCCACCTGAACACCGCTAGAGAAGTGGTTGTCGCCGTTGATCTTGGTTCCGTGGGCCCCGGAAAGAATCTTACCAAAGTCTGTCGTTAGTGTCGACAAGACCTGTGGGCCACTGCCGCCGTATGAGAGCAACCCCACGGTGTTTTCTGGGTTGGAGTTGAGTTTGTTCTGGAAAATGAACTCTGTGGCGGTGAGCTGGGCGTCGTATCTGGTTGAAAGATAGTCTCCGTTCCTCATGAACTCGGAGTTGTCTATCGCGATCATTGTGGCCTCAAGAACCATGGTGTATCTTGTACTGAGCTGGGTGTGGTGGGGGATGGAGCTTCTAATAGAGCAACGTGAGGTTTGATTGTGGGTAAGTATGCGAGGTGGCAAAGTCGTGCGAAAGTCATTTCTCTGCCATGAAGTATTATCAACACACCACAAATGGAGAGTTGGCGATAACCACCCATGAACAAGTCTATTTCTAGCGCAGAAAAGGCCGCATTGGTCAGAAACCTACGAGAATTGAAAAAGCGCCACGTTGAATTCTTACGAGCAGAAGCGGAAAAAGCAGCAGCAAAGTGTGAAAGGAATGTGCTCAGAAGACTACGAAATGTCAATATGACTGCACGTACGGTCAAATTGGGACACGTTTTGGAATTAGAACGACACACTTCTCCTACCATAGAAACTCTTAAAGCTCTACGAATGCTTGAAAAGGAATCTCCTTAATGATTTGTCTATGCAGGCATGGACATATACCCTTAACCCCATAGTTATGAGAACCTACGGTTATAAAATATACGATGCTCATTTGAATAATATTAAATAGACAGTGTCCTGTTCTCAGGCCTCCTCAGGAATGCCCTCGTGGAAAAACTTGCCCTCGGTGGTCTCTTGGATCACACCAGTTCTGATCAAAAAGTCGCCGAATGGCTCACCCTCTTGTCTCTCCAAGGACCATTTCTTGAACAAAGGCTTCAAAATGTCTAAGATCTCGTCTTCTTTAATGGAGTAACGGTAGATCTTGTTAAGTCTTTGTCCGTGGTGGCCTCCTCCCAACATCAAGTTGTAGGCACCAAGAGCCTTACCCACTAAGGCAACCTCAGCAAGCCATGGTCTGGCACATCCGTTAGGACATCCAGTCATTCTCATAACGACAGAATCGTGTCTCAAGCCGTACTCCTCCAATGCGGTCTCGAGCTTGCTGATGAGTTGAGGCAAGTAACGCTCCGATTCAGCCATGGCCAAACCGCAGGTTGGGAACGCCACACACGACGAAGAAGACAACCGCAAGCCTGTGAAGTCTGTGTTATCCAAGCTGTACTTGGCGAGGAACTCCTTGATTTGAGGCAAGTCCTCATCGGCAATGCGCGAAATCACCATGTGTTGGTTACCTGTCAACCTGAACTCACCTGGCTTGTTGTTTTCAAGCAACCACTTAGCAATGGCCTTCAACCCGGTCTTCTGTGGCAATTCGGGCGTATCCTCGATTCTGCCGTTCTCGATGAACGCAGTGAAGTGGTTGTAGCCAAACTCATCTTTGATCCAGCCAAAGTAATCGATGTTGCTCTTGATCTCAAAAGGCTTGGCACTTTCGAACTTGTCGCCCCAATACTCCTCCACCTTCAGTCTGAATTCGTCCACGCCCATGTCGTCAATGGTGTACTTCAATCTGGCGTGCTTTCTGTTGGTTCTGTCACCGAAATCTCTCTGCACTAACATGATGTTCTCGCAAGCCTGGTTGATCTTACCTGCGGGCACAAATCCCATCATCGACCCGGTTCTAGGGTATGTCTTGGTGTTGTTATGAGTGGACCCCATACCACCACCAGCAAGAACATTAAATCCAACCACAGTGTTGTTCTCGTCCACAATGGCGATTAAACCGACATCGTGGGCATACACATCCACGTCGTTGAATGGCGGAACGGTAATGACAATCTTGAACTTTCTGGGCAAGTACGTGGGACCATAAAGTGGCTCCTGATCCACCAAGGCGTTTCCTGCAACCATGGTCTTCTTCTTCTTTGGACCATCCTTTCTGTTCTCCCACACATCACGATCACCTTTCTTGTCACGGTCATCTGCTCCCTCCAACCAGATCTCGTGATAAGCCGTGGTCTGTGGAAGCAAGTGCTGCGAGATCTCTGCTCCGATGGTGGCAATTTGCTTGTGAACAGTGGCATTTCCAGGGAGTGCCGACACCATCACGTTTCTGTTGACGTCACCACATGCAGCCAACGTGTCCAACAACACCGAGTTCATGCCTCTGATGGCTGACTTAAGGTTATGCTTGACAACACCATGCAACTGGAACGTTGCTCTAGTGGTGATCTTCAAAGTGCCGTTGCCTCTTCCGTCGGCAAGCTCATCCAACCTCAAATACTGGCTAGGAGAGGCTGCTCCTCCGGGCAATCTGAGACGCACCATGAACGCGTACGCTGGTTCTTGCCCTTGGGCTTTTCTTTCGTCTCTGATATCACGGTCGTCTTGCATATAGATACCATGGAACTTGGTCAACTGCTGGTCCACGGCGGAGATGGATCCGGTGGAGTCATCAACGAGTGCAGGGGCAATGGTACCTCTCAAGAAGTCCGATCCGATCTTCATATCTTCGTTGGTCAAAGGCTTTGGTTCTTCTACGCCTTCGACATTGTCCACACCAAGGGCCTTCCAGATCTTAGCAATCCACTCCTCAAATCCTGTCTGGTATCCATCGGGGTCTTGATCATCACCGAGACCCAATTCGGCCAATTCAACACCTCCGTAGAGCTTAAGCTTGCTGTACAAGTCCTGGCACGGCTTGTTGTAGTAATGCTTGTCCTCCTTTCTGGGCCAATATTTGGAGTCACCCAAACCAAACACGGAGAATCTCACAGATGTCAAGTCCAAGTCCTGCGCCTGCTTCAACCCGTCCCAGAACGCCTTACCATTGTTAGGAAACTCACCCTGGCCAGCCGTCGACGTCACAAAGATAACGTTGGTCTCCAAAGGCAAATCTTCGACGCTGAGATCATCCATAGATAACATCGACGACTTCAACCCACGTGCCGACGCCTGTCTGTTGATTCTCTTTGCAACAGCCTCGGCATTACCACCATCGGAAGCGAATGCAATAGTAACAGGTGGGCCAGATAACCCTTGCAACAACTGCTTGTAAGACTCGTCTTCGATCTGGGTTTGTTTCTGCTTGATTTCGCTATTGGCGCTGGCGGTGAGATTTCTCAGTAGCTCAGGGTTCTTCGAGGCTAAGAGAGACAACTTGTTTTCTCTATCCAAGAACTCTCTCAACTGGTTGCGCAACGACGACGAGTCGAGTTTGAATCTATCGTCTTCATTTGCGATGTTGGGGTCATATCTGTACAATGGCCAGTAACCAGAGTCCACAGCCAATTTGGACTCCTTCAAGATACTCAACACATCAGAGTCCTCGGTTTCGTATGGCAAGTAAGCCAACACGACAGAAGGCCCGTTGAACTTTTCTGCCTCGATGAAAGCTTGCAAAACCTGGGTGTAAGAAGAATAAATCGCCACCGACGCCACGTAACAGTCTCCATAGTTCATGGCGTACAAACCGACGTCCTTCTTTCTCACAAGGTCCAACTTCTTCTTGGAGTATGGATCAGAGTCGATGATCAACATGTTCACATTCTGTCCCAGGGCAATGACGTTATGCACACCAGAAGAGCCCAAGTCGAAAGACCAAGCGTCGGAGCCGACCAACCAGTCAGGTCTCAATTGCAAGTACTCTTGAGAAGCAACGATCTTCTTGGCGGTCTCGGAATTGTCTGACTTTAATACCTCGATAAGCTCGTCAGTCTTGGTGAACAGCTTGCTCTGGGAAGCTGCAAGCGACCACTGAGTCAAGAGATCGATAAGCTTGTCGTTGTCGAGAGAAGCGAAGGTGTTTTTCTGGATGGAACTGGCGATCAAAGCAGCCAAAGAAGCCTGCTTCTCCTTGAAATGCAAGAAGGATCCGAAACCGTATTCAGGATTGGAGCTTCCGCCGACAGAGGGAGCTTTGAAGTCGTTCCAGATGTGAGAAGCCTCGTTGACTTGAGATAATACCTTCAAGTAGGCCTGTTCCAAGGAGTAAACCTTGGATTCCGCAGCAGATCTCACGGAAAACTCGTCAGAAGAAGACGAGCCACCAAAAAGCTGGTTCTGCTTTGGCGAATCCGATCTGGTGTTCTTCAAGAGGTCCACGAAGGCCGAGTCTGAAGGAGCAGAGCCCAACTTGGCAGCGACGATCTTGGTGAAGTTCTTCAAGTAGGACAAAGAGGAGTAGTTCTTGAAGAACTCCAAAAGCAATGGAGAGAACGAGGCCGATGCAGAAGGCGACTGCTCCACCAATGTTAAGCTCAGCACAGATTCGGGTATTATCGAAAGCAAGGCCTTCAAATCGAAGGGCTTATAGGCGTTCACGGCGATCAACACAGCAGACTCGGCATTGGCAGCGGAGATCAACTTCTGGCTGGCCGAGTTTCCTAGAAGAACAACAGCGTCATGTGCAGATTTTGCTGGTTTGTTCACCACAGAGAAGCTGGCGATGTCATAGTAGGAGAGGGCTTCTTGGAAGGACAGCAAGTCGGAGGGAACGTCGATTGCCGATTCCTTCAAAGCCGAAGAAGAGGAGGCGTTCTCAGCATTGTAGAAATGGAACACCGTAGTCTTTTCAGCAAGAGCGCCAGCATAGGCGGCCTGAATGACAGCGTGAGCATTTTGAGGAGACGAAATGACCACAGGGAATGGGAGGTCAGTCAATGCGGACACTATGGAATAATCGTCCTTCTGAATCTCCACATGAACGACAACGGGGCTCTTGAAAGCAGACAAGGACAAAAATGGAAGGTTCTTAAAAAGAACAGAAGCCGATGTGGAAACAGACACGGCGGTGTTGATGTCAGGATTAGACTCAATGAAAGATGCAACAGTGGCTAGAGGATCATTTCCCAGTAATAGTCTATGGGAGTTGGACAAGGAATCAAAGATGCTGGCGGCCGCTTTGGACGGGACCGTTGCAAACGCCGGCGTTGCTAGCTTGTTTGCCACTGAAGAGATGTCCATAACAACCTAGAAATTTTACCGTGTAGTATAGGAAGAAGAAGAGGATTTAATTGCCGTAAATTATCGCAGCCTGATAGCGCTTGGAGTGCATGTAAGTGGTTCTATGAACTCATCTCACGTGCGAGGAGGTAATCAGAATGGGTCCAATTCAACTGGCGGAGGGTGCGATGCGCTAAAAGATACCCAATGCGGGGGAGACCGTCGGCGAATTCATAAATTGTTTATGAAGATTTCGATTGACATACTGTATATTTTGAGTTTTTACTGCTTTTAGTTATATTTTCTATTTTATCTTTTTTTTTTTCTATATCTTGTATTGCCATGGAAAATGTGGAGATGAGTGCGAATTGTTAGAATGTCATCGCACGAAAGGGAACTTCTGTATGGACCAGAAGTACCTAATAGAATTTCTCTCGCACATTGTATCGTATATTTGAAATTATTCGCAATAATCATTTTCTCTATTCGCATAATTCGCCATAATCATTCGCAATCATTCGCCTCATCCGCATTATTCTTCCATATCAATTCATATCCTGTGAGCGCATGCTCTGGTAAAACCGCGGAATATGTAAGCGCACGTGCTTGACATATGCTCTTTCATGCACGTGACTTGACGTTGACGCTCATCGCTCATCTCCGTCAATCACGTGATTACGGATGTACTGATTTTTTCTGATTTGATGACTGTGCCCGTCCCGTGACTTCAATCTGGCACCTATACGTTTCCATGGCGGTGTTGCCCGTCATAAGATTAACTTGGCTCTCGCTTCAAAATGCGTTTCCTGTATATAACCGCATGTTTGTTTCTACACATCCTTCCCCACAGCATTCGTAATGGTGGGCACGTGACTATATTGGCCGAAATCCAAGGCTTTAAAATAGTAGAAGCCTTGGCGATGTTGGGGTTTACACTTGTACCCCTCACTATAGCCACCATATACTTTGCAAATGTTTTTTTGAACCGTGACTTTGAGGTGTCGTTTCTTTTTCCGTCATTGTGGCCGTGCGCTTCCATGCGTTGTCGGCCAAACCCAGTTGTTGCATTTTCAGATAGAAGATCCCTGGCAGATCTCTACAACTTTTTTCGGCCAGCAAAGAACAAAGAATTCAGACGAATGACTATGACAATGACTACACTGTACCGACACTATACAGACACTATACAGACACTATACAGACACTATACAGACACTATACAGACACTATACAGACACTATACAATAGAATGGACAAGAGAAACCAAACCGTGAAATAGTGTAATTAGTCAATGCTTACTTTCTTAGACGAATGGTTATGAGGCACGATAGTACAGCTAGATATACACTCAGATGAGGCAGATGTGGCGGTGGATGCAAACGGAGGCATATCTATGAAATTCCAAGCGCTGCGCTGATCGGTTCCGGCATGTAATCAGGCGAACCCTTGATTTAAGTTTATAAAAAAGGGCCATAGAAGGCAATGGGCTTATACGAGATGGTCACATGACAGTTGTCCTGCATTTAGATGAATTTCTGCGGAGCGGTTGTATAGTAAGTAGAGTCAGGAACCGGCCGCGATGCCGGTATCGGCAAAAACATTAATAGTTTTCTAATAAAAAAGAATATCTTTGATTTTCTTCAATAATGAGTATCTTCTGATAAATGGGCCTCGGCTACAACAGACTTTTAACTTCACGATCGACCTCGCTAGCTGCGCCGAAATTGCGCTCTGACAGGAACAATAGTTAAAAGAACAATAGGTATTGACGATAGGCCCCTGCACCAAGCGGATCCATCTTGCGACCAAGATTGATAAGATCCAGCAAATTGAATTGGAGACTGGAAATACAAGGAATATATTTTTAATATTGGTTTAAATTGTCTCTTCAACTACTGCATTTAAAAAGTGCCTCTATAGTTCTATTTTTTTTTTTTTTTTATCTTTGGCGTTGATGAAAATACCATTGGCCGTGGTTAGGCAGACGCGCAGCGGAAAATATCAATCTAATTTGCCCATTTTTTTGGCTGCCGTCATGGGAAATAACTCGTGTGATAAGACCAACATTGCCTCAAAGGGATAAACAAAGATACAGCATGATACTTTAGATGCTGAAGTTTTGCTGTGGGTTGCAAACAATAGCGTAAAACTGCTTTGTGGTTTGTTCTTTTTTGGGGGGACGCCCACGTGGGGTACGCGATAATGATTAGAAAATTAGAGGAAATATATGAAAACTATAAAACGAACAAAGATTAAAAATAAAAAAAAAGGAGAAAAAGTAGAATATTAAAGACATAGAATAGAATGACAAAAATCAATGATCACTTAATCATCAGATTTTATAACAGTACTTTGAACACATTGCTAATTCTCATGATAATGTATATCATCTCCCAGATTAATCATTTCCTTTCCGCCGCTCAACTCTTTCATGTACGTCGGTTTTATCTTATTACATGAGTCGAGGTCTGCGGCCCTCTCAAAATAGGTATATTAAAAAAAAGATAGTTTGAAGAATGCAAAAATATCAATGATTCGATGGATTTTTGCAACGTTTTATCCTATCTTAAAAGAAATAATATATTCTATTATGATTTGTGAACCGCAACAATGAAGAATAAATTGACAATGGTCTTCTCTATTCTGTCGTTCCTTTTTCTTCGTTATTGATTCATTTTCCTTCTCCCCGTCTCTCATCTTCTGCCTCCTGCCAATTCAGTAAGGGCTGCATTGCATCGCATCTTACATCAGCCACATTAAGCCTCTCTTCCATTTTAACACTACTTACCCATCCAATACTTATATAACCTCCTCAGCGCCGCCCTTTTCCTACTATTTTCTTCTTTATTTCTTTTCCATCTTCAGCTTTACTTTTTACCAAGAATAAGAAATTGCTTATCTTTTTTCTGTTCTTGCTACTTTGCTTCCATCATCCGTCTTCACCCGAAGTTTCCGAAACCAACCTCCCTCCATTTTTAATTCTTACCGTTTTCACCGCCGCTCCTTCTATTGACATCTCCACTCTCATAAAATTAGCCCATTCTTTTTCACCCCTCCTTCTCATCAATCACTCCTTCGCTTACCACCTGCATATATTCCTTCATTTTGATAGTCACCATTTCTTATCAAGCTGGCATAGAACGCGAAAGAAAAAGAAACGAGTGAAGCCGTGAAAAAGAAATTGAAGATAAATCTTAACCTTCCTCCTTTTAAAATCCGGAAACAATCTTCTTTCTTCCCCTCTCCTTGTCTGTAACGACTGGATGAAGTTTGGCAAAAACTTAGCCCATCTACTGATTCCAGAATGGAAAGTTTATAACCTCGATTACAATGACTTAAAATCCTCCATTAGAGCCGCCACCCTCGACCCTAGTCCACAAAAACTAAAGGAGTTGGCAAAGTCTTTCCAGGAAAACTTTGAGTATCTTAATCTTTTCCTCGCCACAAAATATGGAGAAGTATCAAGGAAAATCGCCTTGGCCAATACCAGGCTCCCGTTAATCCTCCAGGAAAACGCCTCCTTGTCCACCAAATACCAGAACCTCGTCAATTTCCGCTACGAGCTCACCAGTGATGTTTCCTTGATCATCAGGAAATTGACAAAATTCATTCTTGTGCAAAAAATCGCCGTCAAGAAAATCTTCAAGAAACTCATTAAGCATTACCCCCATCCAGAAGACGCTAAGAAGTTGGTCTATACGCTATCATGTACTCTTGCATCAAACCCTTCGTCATTTGCCTCCATAGACTTGTCCCCAATCACCTCCGACCTCGCGGCGCTTCTAGACTCCCTAGACCACGGGATCAAGTCCATCCACCATTCTCTCCACAAAAAAGTCGTGGCTAAGAACAACGGCAAACTACACAAGAACCCCTCTCAAGTTACAATTAAAACCCTTCAAAGCGAGGCATCCTCCGATGTCTCCTCGGTCTATGACAATGTCCGCTGCTCCGAGCTTGTGTTGCAACAACCTTGCCGCTTCGACACGGTGGCATTGCTCAAGAAAAACTTCTACTTGCATTGCCTTCTACCGAAGGACATGACCTTACGAAACGACTTGTATCTTAGCATTGATGTCCATTGGAACATCCCCAAAGTCAAGCTTACTGACCGCGTTTCCATCATTTACTTCTCCCAGTCGCCAGACGACAGTACTCCTTCTTTCATTATCTCGTCTCAGAAAGACGGCACGTCACTTTTGGTGGCCCATACCGGAGGCTTGCGGAAATACTCGTATTGCTCTCTACCGAACCGCATTGTCAACGGCTTGTTGAAGTATTTTCAGGCTTCTGACGTACAAACCCAGGTTGAAGCTGAGCATTTGTTGAGCGATTATCTCTCCTCAGAGGATCACTCCATCATGACCACATTGACTGTCAATGCCTTTGTGTCCAACAACATGACGCCGTCTTTGCAGATTGTTTGCGACAGAACCAGGTACTTTTTGCACAAGAACGCTAGCCAGGTTGATAACGATGATCTCGATGAAGACGATAGTAATTCTGAGTCGGTCTCCCCTTTGTCGAATGCTCCCTCTGCACCAGTCGCTGCTGACTCAAGCACTATCCCGTCGACGACTGAAACCAAAGACTATGAGGATAATTATTACTTGATGCTAGACGAGGATATTGTTACGTCCAGCTCCATTGGAAGCTCTATTGACTTTTCGACGGAGAACAAAGAGCCGTTCCCATTCGGTATGTGCTCGTTTCATACAAACGATACGAATCTTCACAACTTCGACCTCCATTTGAAAACAACTGTGACTGGCAATGCTCTTCTGAGTAAATTCAAGCCTGTTTATTTAAAGAAATTGCCTGTCAAGGTACAGAACTTCTTGCAAGACGGGTCTGTGCATCCTTTCAAGAACTTCTCCATCTACGATTACATGAGATCGTGCTATTTTAACATGATTCCACAAGATCCGAACAACCACTACACTAAGATCCTAAACATCAATTTGTTGAAGAACTTTGAAAATGTGGAGATCATGA
This sequence comes from Osmozyma tolerans, assembly GCA_030582955.1. NCBI lineage: Eukaryota > Fungi > Ascomycota > Pichiomycetes > Serinales > Metschnikowiaceae > Osmozyma > Osmozyma tolerans. The sequence goes on from JAJMHH010000006.1 coordinate 67,805, forward strand.
ATCATCTCAACACATACGACCAGGCCATAATCGAAGACCGGTCCAGAATGATCTTGCACAAACAAATGTCGTGCAAATCGCTTCATACACATGCACAAGAAAGTCATGAAAGTCACCAAAAGCATGATGATAATTTGGATTCAAACTCCATCAAGCCTTTTGGTTACTTCGATGCAGACTACATGAAACGGCTTGCCGACCTCGATAATTTGGACGACGATTATGACGAGGATGCCAGCTATTTCTTATATCTCTCTTACAACGTGGAGTTGGAGGATACATTAATGAACAGTGTCATTCTCTCCATGATACGGTCGAAGCAGCATATCCTTAAAGGGCTTAAGGCTGTGGGGAAGCCCATGTTTGCACCAAAAGAAAAGTTGCTTTTAGCAGCATCGGATGATAGAATGGACGAGCAAAACTATGATTCCATAAATGACGAAGAGATGCTCTATCCTCAAAATGGAAATGACTATCAAGTCCGCTTCATGAACGACTTCGACACCATTCTTTCATTTCTTTATTTCATCATGTGCTTCACATCATTGTTTATTTCGGGTATCAACTTTGGCATCATCTTTGGCATCTTCAAGCTTCAAGAGGAGAAGGTGCGGTTTGCTCTCTCAAACAATCTTCTTGTATGCACAGTGTTGATTTTTGGTTTCCTTTTTGCCTTTATTTTGAGCACAGCAAGCATCAACTTAAACATGCAAAGATTCCGAGATGCACCAGCCTTGCACACTGGCATTGTCTGGGCAGGATTTTCTGTTGTGACTGTATCGATATTTTGGACACTAGCAATTGCATGTGTTCAAAGTTGAAGCATTTTCTCTAAAACGCTTGTGATGACTGGTTCTATTGCAGCTTCTCCACCGAGTCTGTCGCTGGAGATTCGTATTCTGCCGTTTTTGGAAACACTCAAGAAGTTGGAAGTGCATGCCATGAGATTCAAATGGGTAAAATCTAGCGTGGTTGACTCTTTCAACCAGCCCACAATGGAGTCATAAATATTTGCATTTTGCTTGATGAGACGTTCTGAATCCGTTGCATTCACGTTTATGATTATTTCCTTTAGCAGGTCATTTGTTAGTTTCTGCTTTGGCGAAAACGTGAGATCCATATCTCCCATGAGCTGTGGATGTTGTTCTAGAATACTGTTAAGCGAATTCATGAAACTGACAAGTTTTCCTCGGACAATTGGACTTGGCTGACAAAGTATTGGCTCTGGGACATCCAAAGATTCGACCATGTGAATAAGAAACTCAGGGTTTCGACTGTTTATGAGAAATAACGTGACTTCGTTGTTTGTTATGAAAACTAGTCTTTGGGTTTTACTGCCATGGTTGATGGTGACATGTGAAGATTCGATATTTTCAGAAGTGAAGTTTCCACAATTTACTTCCACTTCAAGATCACCAACAGACTTGTATTTCGGAATTATATCTGCTGTTGTTGATAGATATTGGTGATAGAAAAAATTTGCCATTTTCTCTTCTATCTCAACCACATGGCTATTGCTGAAGTTTGGAAAGGACGTCGACGTATAAACATAGAAGTTATGGTCTAAGAGGGTATTCATGAGTGGATTATTTTCAATTCTTGGGCTGGTTTATATATGTACATTTTTTATAAACGGGTTTATTATTTACTTGTAACGGTGATAAACAAGCGAATCGAGGATGTACGGGTGTTGTGTGAGGTATATGCAGTGCTGCTGTTATTAAATGCGGCCGGCATGGTGTACTCGCCCTAGGTGCGTCTATATTACTCTTACGTTTAAGCGCATAATTTTACACAGCAACGTCAATTCATGAGATACTATTTGAGTTTCTATTGAGAATGCAAGCACTCACAACTTTACGGATAGTTAATTGTGCTTAGCAACGTGCTCCAACAAGTCAACAACTCTGTTGGAGTAACCGAACTCGTTGTCGTACCAAGCAATCAACTTGACGAAAGTTGGGGACAACAAGATACCGGCCTTCTGGTCGAAAACAGAAGACAAGGAAGAGCCCAAGAAGTCAGTGGAGACAACAGCGTCCTCGGTGTAACCCAAGATACCCTTCAATTCACCCTCAGAGGCCTTCTTGATGACGGCGGAGATCTCCTCGTAGGTGGTCTCCTTCTTCAATCTGGCGGTCAAGTCGACAACAGAGACATCGACAGTTGGGACTCTCAAGGACATACCAGTCAACTTACCGTTCAAGTCTGGGATGACCTTACCGACAGCCTTGGCGGCACCGGTAGAAGATGGGATGATGTTACCGGAAGCGGTTCTACCACCTCTCCAGTCCTTGTGGGATGGACCGTCAACGGTCTTTTGGGTGGCGGTCATGGAGTGGACAGTGGTCATCAAACCTTCCTCGATACCGAAGTTGTCGTGGATAACCTTGGCCAATGGAGCCAAACAGTTAGTGGTACAAGAAGCGTTAGAGACAATCTTCTCACCGTTGTACTTGTCTTCGTTGACACCGACAACGAACATTGGGGCGTCGGCGGAAGGAGCAGTGATGACAACCTTCTTGGCGCCAGCGTCAATGTGCTTTTGGGCGCCCTCAGACTTGGTGAAGACACCGGTGGACTCAATGACGAAGTCAACGCCGTTCTTACCCCATGGGATAGAAGCTGGGTCCTTCTCGCCGAAGACCTTGATCTTCTTACCGTCAATGACCAAGCTCTCGCCGTCGGAGGTCACGTCTCTGGAGAATTGACCGTGGGTGGAGTCGTACTTGAACATGTAGGCGGCGTAGTCAGCAGCGATGAAAGGGTCGTTAACACCAACGACGTTGATGTCCTTTCTCTCGAGGGCGACTCTGAGGACGAGACGACCAATTCTGCCGAAACCGTTGATACCGATGTTGATAGCCATTTTTGTGTTAGATAATGTGGAAAATTAAATATAGGATGGAGAAGAAAAAGAAGGAAATTTTATGAAGGAGGATTTCGCATGCGTTTAAATATCCGCAAGGCCGGGCGGATCCGCTCCACCACATGGAGTGCATAATGCGCTAGCAAGGACGGGTGCTGTGAAGGATGTTTCTGGTGGAAAAAAACGAAAAAAGACCCCGGAGTCACGTAGTCCGTGGTATGATGGAAAGTCCGAGGCCGCGCAAAAAATGAAAATCGGACAGAAGGAGACCCGGGGAAACTCGTAATGATTTAGGGCTTAGCGCCGTAGATGTGGGGGGAAATATTATTATTATTACTATAAAACAGGGGAATAAAATTACCGAAGAAAAAATTAAATTCCAATGTTAGAAATTGGACATTGAAACCGTTGCAGTGATTACATGCGATTGCGGTTGCTGGCACCTCACCAGACGAGGGGGCGGAAGTCTGGCTGACAAACTGCGTCAGGCGTAAAAGAGAAAAAAAAAAAAAAAAGAAAAAAACAGAATTTGAAAGAATGGTGACTGAGTGAGTGAATATTGTTAAAGAGTGACTGAATGAGTGAATATTGACAAAGAGTAAATTACAGAGTAAGTGACAGAGTAGGTGATATGATGATAAAATGTAAGTTAAATGATGATAAATTGTAAAAGAATAGAATTGTGAATCAAATGGTGAAAATCCGGTGATCAATTGGGACACATGGCCCGGGATGAAGCCGCTTCATGTGAGACCATAACATGAGGGGCAATAGAAAAGAGTGGAAAAAATGGGCACTCGAAGTGTATCACGCGGCCAATGATATTGGTGTTGTCACGTGGACAATGGTTTTTATTTGGACTGCATATAAAGAAAAGTCAACCGAGAAGGGGCTTCAGTGAAATGTCCTAACCACGGGTTGATTTTTTGCCTTATGCACTATGGGGGTTTTTGATTTCCTAAATGCTATTTTTCCGTTGTCGGCCAAGAGTATACAATAAAGTATAATATAAAAACATGACCTCACACATTTACAATTATAGAAGTTTTATGTGCTTACAAATGCATTGAAGATTTTGTCTTAGGTTGTGTCTTGAGTTGTGGTCTTAAGTTGTAGTCTTACGTTGTAGTCTTACGTTGTAGTCTTGTTTATAGAAACGGTTTCGTTGCTTACGTGCAACTGCGCACTTAGCCTCGCTTTTGGCATATCTGGTGAGAAATCATAAACCAGGTGAGAAATCATTGACCTGATAAAAACATATCAGGTGACCATAAATTGGCTCATAGTCTTCACAAAAAACACTATTCATACAGAACCTTACTCCAAAACTTCATAAGCCGTTTGGCCTCAATCATTTAATAGTGTCAATAAAACACTATATCAACACCGTCTCATCCTGGCTCGTCCCCTGATTAAAATGCGTGCTCGGTGCTGTGCTGTTTATTTCTTGTATGCAGGCCAGGCGCGTCAGAGCATTTTCGCTTGAACACGTAACTTGAAATTTCTCCAACAACACCAACGCAAGAATGTCTTCCTCCGGTGTCAACCTTGCCCCGGACTCATCCGTTCGTGCAAGAAGACAGCAAGAGAAATCCCATGCTGAGTTGTTCCTGAGGCTAGCTTCCGATGATTCTCCCGCCTCTCTCGATGATGACCCTTCGGAGAAACATCAACAATCTGCTACCGCCGCGTTGGCCCAATTGGAGTCCTGGTTGGCTCCTCTTGTCATCACCGTGGTTTCTCTCGCCTTGAGAATCTATAGAATTTCTTTGAACGATGCTGTCGTTTGGGATGAAGCTCATTTTGGTAAGTTCGGCTCTTACTACTTGAGACATGAGTTCTACCATGACGTCCACCCTCCTTTGGGTAAGATGCTCGTCGGCCTCTCTGGCTACTTGGCCGGCTATAATGGCTCCTGGGATTTCCCCTCGGGTGAAACATACCCAGACTACATTGACTACACCAAGATGAGACTCTTCCAGGCCATTTTCTCTGGCTTGTGTGCTCCTCTTGCCTACTTCACTTGCAAGGAGATTGGCTTCTCTTTGTGGTCCACCTGGCTCTTCTCCATTATGGTGGCTTTTGAGTTGTCCTACGTCACTTTGGGCAGATTCATCTTGCTCGACTCTCCCTTGTTGTTCTTTACCGCCGCTACCGTGTGGGCCTTCTGCCGCTTCCACAACTTCAACACTCCACAGCATGAGTTCAAGAGAAAGTGGTGGAAGTGGTTGTTGGTCACTGGCTCGTTCATTGGCTGCGTTTGCTCAGTTAAGATGGTGGGTTTGTTTGTCACCACCTTGGTCGGTATCTACACCGTGGTGGACTTGTGGAATAAGTTCGGCGACCGCTCAGTGTCGTGGAAAAAATACTTCTACCACTGGGTTGCCAGAATCTTGGCATTGATTGTCGTGCCATTTTGTGTGTTCTTGATGTCGTTCAAGGTTCACTTTGATCTCTTGTACAAGTCAGGCACCGGTGACGCTAACATGTCCTCTCTTTTCCAGGCAAACTTGGATGGCTCTGACGTTGGCGGTGGTCCCAGAGATGTTGCTATCGGCCACTCGTTTGTCACTTTGAAGAACCAGGGCCTCACGGGTGGTTTGTTGCACTCTCACGTGCAGCTTTACCCCGCCGGCTCCAAGCAGGGACAAGTGACCACATACTCCCACAAGGACTCCAACAACAACTGGATTTTCCAGAGAGCACGTGGTGTCGATTATTACGACACAGATAAGACAAACGAAACCGAGTATGTTCTTGATGGCATGACGGTCAGATTGATGCACCCAATGACCGGCAGAAACTTGCACACCCACGACATTGCCGCTCCTGTTCTGACTGGTGAATACGAGGTTGCTGGTTACGGTAACCAAACCATTGGCGACATGAAGGACAACTGGATCATCGAAGTCATGGAGTCCTTTGGCAAGGAGGACTCGATGAAATTGCACCCATTGACAACATCGTTCAGATTGAAGAACGAAGTTATGAACTGTTACTTGGGTGTCACCGGGAACTCCTTGCCCCAATGGGGTTTTAGACAGGGCGAAGTGGCGTGCTTCAAGAACCCATTCCGCAAGGATAAGAGAACCTGGTGGAACATCGAAAACAACAGAAACGAGCACTTGCCAGACGCTCCCGAGGACTTCAAGTTGCCCAAGACAAACTTCTTCAAGGACTTCATCCAGATCAACTTGGCCATGATGGCCACCAACAACGCTTTGGTTCCAGACAACGACAAGCAAGACGACTTGGCTTCCAAGTTCTGGCAATGGCCAACTTTGCACTCTGGTATCAGAATGTGCTCTTGGGCAAACGAAAAAGTCAAGTACTTCTTGATCGGCTCGCCTGCCACCACTTGGCCTTCTTCTGTTGGTGTGATTCTTTTCTGCTTCATCACCTTATACTACCTCATCAGATGGCAAAGACAATACGTTGACTTTGCTGACCCAAATAAGCTCAAGGTGTTCTTGATGGGTGGTATTTACCCAATGTTCGGTTGGGGCTTACACTACATGCCTTTCGTCATTATGGGAAGAGTCACCTACGTCCATCACTACTTACCTGCATTGTACTTTGCCATGTTGGTTTTAGTCTACGAGATTGAGAGCTTCACCAATCCATTGAGATTCTCTTCAAAGCCCTTCTCAAGGGCTATTTACTTTGCCATCTACGCTGGCTTGTATGCACTTGTCATTGGCACCTTCTGGTACCTTAGATGGATTGCCTTCGGTATGGAAGGCCCTAAGGAGGACTGGGCCGCTTATGATATCTTGCCTTCGTGGAGAATTGGCAATGACAACTATGTCTAGGAAAGTCTCTACATGTTCTCAATTTGAGCCCCATTATTTCAATAGAATCGTTACTACTATACCGTAGATGTATGACCTGATTATGTAACATGTTATGTAATCGATTACGCACATGCCCACCAACACTTGTGACTCCCACATTTTTGTTGTTCACCGCTGCATATTAATTACTATCCTCTCCAGTTAAATATCTCTACTAAAATACCTCTACTAAATTAAAATACCTACAGATCTCCACAAGCGGTTAACTACTCCACTGAACCCTGATTACTACTCCTTATTCCTTCCTGCATATATACCCTCACTCTCAGCCATTTATAAGCGACGTGAAGTAAGAGTAACTCCTCACCCTCTATACTAAGGTCTTCTTTACACAATGATAACAAGACTATTGCCAACACGAGTTCTGATGCTTCGAGCCTCGATATTGAGACCATCCAAAATTGTTCCAATTTCTATGGTTCGTTTTTATGCTGCTGAGCCGGCCAAAACCCTCAAATCATCATCTTTTGCTCTACCGAAGGACGATATCCCCGATGTGAGTGATTTCAAGGCTACAAAGTTGATCCAGGGCAAGACCGACTTAAAAATTGGCATTTCCGACCGTGCATGCGATAAGTTGGCCCAGATCGCTCATGATGACAAGAATCCAGATTCGGCTTTGAGAATTAAGGTTGAAAGTGGAGGATGCCATGGATTCCAGTACAATCTTGAGCTTACCAATCTTTCTGAAGAATTGAAGAAAGAAAAAGACTTGCTTGTGTTCGAAAGAAGTGACAATCCTGCTGCTCGTGTCGTTTTCGACGAATCTTCCCTACAAATCTTACAAGATTCACGCATAGACTTTACCACTGAGCTTATAGGCACTTCATTTAAGGTGGTTGACTCTCCATACACATCTACGTCTTGTGGATGTGGTGCATCATTTGATTTTGACTTTGACAAATTACAGGAGAAAAAGGGCTCTTAAATCATGTTCATTGAGTATGGTTGGAACAAGGTGAGTTATAAAAAAAAAAAAAAATAAGAATAAAAAATGAATGGATAATGCATGGTTCTAGTGTGGGGGGATTGTTTTGTTCCAACTACCGTTTTGAATTGAAAACGGATGATTAAAAATGACACTGGGATAGATGGACAAGAAAAAAAATAATGATAAAAAAAAAAAAAAAAAAAAAAATGTTATCAGTTCAATCGTAAAGGATTAATCGTAATGGAGGGTCTTCACTCGTTAGTTGACTCATGATAGGAGACAGAAAGGATTGTATAGCCTGTAATCTTTAAACAGACAACTCCTTGATGTTTTCGATGCTTTTCTGTGCATAAAACCTCACATCGACATCGGAGTCATTGAGAAGTCCTTCAATGTTGCTGGTTATGTGTTGCTCAATTATCCGTTGTGTCTCAGGAGCATTTGTCTTCACAAGAGCTTCTGCAGCAACGTAATATGATTTGGCAACATTGAAACGAATATTCGGCACAGGGTCTGCAATGAGCAGGCTGATGAATGGTAGTATTTTGTCAACAATAACCGCAGAGTCAACAACGGGTATCAATTTTGTGATTGCAAAGAGACATGTGATTCTGATGACAAAGTTTGAAAAGTCAACTTGATCGCCGCTATTCTCCTCTTCGCTGATCTTCTCTTCCCGGATGTTCAACAAACGGGTAATGAGACGTTCTTCTGCCCATTGTGAGCCAAAGATCTCAGACAACTCTCTGAGATTCTTGACTGCAGCCTCTCTCACTGCGTAAACTGCGTCCCACAACCATGACATGCACAAAGTCAACAACTCCTTGTCAAAGAACTCAACGCCCAACTGGCTTGCAAGTTTAGGCACATACTCGATGATTGCCAAGCGCACTCTCCATTTCGCATCTTGAGCCAACTCAGTGATTGCCGGAAGTAAGCTGGTAGATAATAGGTTGATTCCAATAGTCTCGTTGACAACTGAGAGATTCAGGATGATGTTGAGCCTAACTTCTGGGAACTCATCCTTCAACATGGTCAAGAAAATCGGCAACAATCTATCGATTGTGGACTGTTTGGGCAATATTGGCGACAAGCCAGTCACTGTGGAGGCCAACGAAGCCCTGACATTCTCGTGAGGGTCCTGAGAAAGTTCGTCGACAACAGGAATGATTTTGGATTCAATCAAGGATACATCAGTCAAGAGCTCGCAGAAGCTTGGCAATTGCTTGACAATGGCTTTTCTCACTTCGCCTTCGTTATCCTTCATCAAGCCAACAAAAGGGTCAATGAGTCTGTACAAGTCAGCCTCGAAACCTTTAAAATTGGAAGCGATATTGTAGAACTTGTCAGCGGCAGCGTAACGCACTCTCCAACTGTCGTCTTGAATCAACTTCAACGCACTGACCAAACAGTCAGAGTTGTGGGAAGAGTCTTGAACAAAGAAAAAGTATGACAAGATGGACACCAACACGTCAATGCTCAAGAGTTTGACTGAGTCTTGGGCGTCATTAATCAAGCAGTGGAACATCTTGCTGATAATCTCGAGATCATTGTTGTCGACTTTCTTTGGGGAGTCGGGGTGGTTCTTCGTGTAGGCAGCAAGCTCGTCAATGATGGCAGGTAAGTTCTTGGCGGCGGAACGTCTGACCATGGGGGAGTCGTCACTCACCAAGGAGTGGTAGAGCATCAACAAGTCCCTTCTTATGAAGGGGTCCACTCTTATTATGACAGACTTGAAGAGACCGCAAGAAGAGACCTTCTTAGAGAACCAATCACCTTGAGCCAAGGAGCGGATCAACTCCAAGAAGATACCTTTCAATTCGTCGTCGGATAATTCAAGGGCGATCTTGTTCAAAGAGTCCACGGCGGTATCTCTGACGATTGGTTCCTCCATAGCGGCCAAGGCGGCCAAAATCTGGATCACAGGTTCAGCGTTCTCGTGTCCACCAACAAGGGGCACAAAATCACCCAACTTTCCTGCCAACACGGCAAACACTTCTTCTTCATCGTCTTGGGCGACATCATTCAAAAAGGGAAGCAATTCGTGCAAAGTTCTTTCAGGACCCAAAGCGATTGCAATGGCGTCGAGTTTTTGCATTGCCAGAACACGATTTGAAACATCGTCGTGTTTCAATTCATCCATCAATAGAGCCAACGGATAAAAGTCGTCATTGAAATCGTCCATGTTTTGTTAAAATACGGCTTTTTGTAGAGGGGGGGAGTAGATGATTAATCTTGAGTCCGTTGGACGATAGACTGATTGTTGTAGGGGTAAAAAATCGGCGGTTGTTATTTGGAAGATTGAGTGCGAGAAAACCAAAAGCAAAAAAAAAAAAAAAAAAAAAAAAAAAAAAAAAAAAAGCGTCGTTTGTCGACCTGCATATACTGTACTCACGGCCACTACGTAATAGGGTTGATCGACGAAGGAGCCAGAAACATATAATTAGAATATAATGAATCGGTGTATAATTTTATTACAGTCACGTGACTCTATTAGTTTTGAGTCTTGTTTACAAAATAAGGTTTGTTAGTAAAAAAAAAAAAAAAAAAAAAAAAAAAAAAAAAAAAAAAAAAAAAAAAAAAAAAAAAAAAAAAAAAAAAAAAAGGAAGAATTTGGTATAATCTGTTCAAAATAGTGGTATTCTTAGTGTCCCAGTCGTGTGCTTCAACTAGTCGCGGTCTGATGTAGTAGCAATGTTAGCAGGCTATATAATACATTGAAAAATGCCAAACTGGGATATAGAAATCTCAGAGATATTCAAAAAATCTAAGAATGAAAACTTTCATTTAAAAGATGACAAGAGAAAGAAACCAAAATTGCCAAATTTCGCAACAATTATTATAGGAGATTTTGAAATTGGTCCTTATGAAAGCCTCAGGTTGTGTACCGAGTGATCACTATTTCCTAATCTGTGCGACCCATGGTAAACATTGCCACGGGCGAGAGACTTCCTGAATAGCATAAGAATGTGATAACGAAAATATGAGAAAAGTGGCACTTAAAAAACTTGTTTTTGATGCAGATCTCTAATCAAAGCCAAATTTGTCTCCTTTTTACTTTTTGTTCTTCTACTTCTTTATTATTCTTTTTCCCTTCCTCTTTCCTTCTTCTTTTCTTCTTTTTTACCTTCTTCCTCTAGTCGTCTTCTCTTTCCTCCATCTCTTCCAATTCTCTTACTACCTGCACATACACACAGGCGTAATTCCACAGTAACTGCTATCACCTCACGTGCTCTGCCTTACCGACTAGACACGCGCCGCGAGGTGTGATGCACTAAGTGGCAAACTTGTCTCACAATAACACATTTAAGCCTCTTGAAACCCAAAATTTCCTCTTCACAATGTCAACAATTCCAGACGGAATAGATGTGGTCAATTCCATGATAACTCCTGCCGATAAGGCCCTGTATCAAAAGGCATTAGCCGAAGCTAGTCTGGACTGGCTTCATTGGGACTTTGAAATAGTCCATGGATTCTTCAAACAGTCGCTCAAAGAAACCGACGAAACAAAATTCAATTATTTTGACGAACATTTCGGTCGCATGAAACCCTGGAATGAGCTCTTTGATGACTTGAACAAGCTCAATCAGGAAAGTGACGCCAACACAGTGTACAAGATGTTCTTCCTTGGACGCCACGGTCAAGGGTACCATAATCTCGCCAATTTGAAGTATGGCGAAAAGGAGTGGAATGAGCACTGGCTGCGAGTCACCGGAGACGGTGAGATTGTGTGGGCACCTGATCCTGAGCTCACTGAACTTGGCCAGCAGCAGGCTAGAGACAACCACAAGCAAGTGGCGATTGAATTGAAGGAGGGCTTGGTGTTGCCCACCCAGTGGTTCTCGTCTCCGTTCAGGCGGTCCGTGGATACTCTTCTTGGAACATGGGAGGGTCACGTGGACATAAAGGAGAAGAGTCCACTTATCAAGGAGGACTTTAGAGAAACCATTGGTGTTCACGTGTGTGACAAACGGTCACCACGGAGGGTTATTGAGGAGAAGTACGTGCCAAAGGGACTTCGGATCGAGGAAGGTTTTGCTGAAGAGGACGTGTACTTCAAAGACGACTATAGAGAAAAAGTGTGGGAGCAAGCATTGCGGATGAACCGGTCGTTCAATTACATTTTTGATGCTACGGACAAAGATGGCGACCAGTTTATTAGCATCACCTCACATTCCGGATCAATCAGGACGCAACTTCTTGTTTTGGGCCACCGCCCATTCGCAATCGGGACTGGCGGAATGATACCAGTTTTGGTGAAGGCAACCAGAAGGTAACTTATTTGGGAAATTTGTCGTAAATTTCTCTTCTAGAAGCAAAAGTTGCTGAAGAAAAAAAGAAGAATAAAAAAAAAAAAAAAAAAAAAAAAAAAAAAAAAAAAAAAAAAAAAAAAAAAAAAAAAAAAAAAAAAAAATTTGACACGGCAACGCCTCATACCGGTTGTGAAGGTTTAGCGGAGTGGGAAATGACGGGAGTGATATGACGGAGGCGACATGAAGTTGGAATGTTCGGATGCAGAGATCAAGGCTTCGACGACGAATACGAAAAGAAGTTTGTCGAGAAGCACATTCGACGAGCGGATATCACGGGGCGACGACAGCAGGCCACGGGAATTGAAAAGCTTATTTTGCAAGAACCGGACCAGCGAATGCAGCGGTAAAGCAGGAAGATATATGTCATGGCTAAACGGCATAGAAAGCAAGACGGAATAAGAACAATGCAGAGAGAATTTATTACAAGAGATAGATATCGTCAATAGAGTGATGCATGCATGAGTATGTGGAATCTAAAAGACATTTTAGGGGATGAGTAAGGTAGAGAAATATAAGCTGAAAATGGAGAGAGGAGTGGATAGTGATAAAGTGCATGCATACACATTGGATGATGTTGAAAAGTTTTACGAAGGATTAGTTTAGGAATTTGAGAGACAAATATGGATAAATATCCGGGTGGTGAGAACCCTTCATTAAGAGAAATAGGCGAATGCACGTTTGATTATGTAAGCACATTTACGATTGAAGAGAGAATGGATTGTGGAGAGAGGCTATTCATCACGTGGCCGGGGTAAGCCTTGACCACCACCCCCAAAAGAAAAAGAAAAAAAAAAAAAAAAAAAAAAAAAAGAAAGAGATGTTGATAAGTGAGGCAGGCTATCTTAGCAGGTGAAAGTGGTTGAGATTATATTGTATGAAGTGTATTTGGTTATGTAATTCTGGATTGAGTGGAGATTTCTTGGCTTAACTTTGGCGAAGATTTCCGTGCAAAGCGAAACATATTGATGAGTACTTGGAGAATATGTAGAGAATTTGTAGAGAATACTGAGGTAAGACAATACAATATAAAAAGAATTGAAGATATTAATATTTCGTGGAAAATTCTCAGCAAGAGAACAACTCGTATATTATTGAGGTTGTGAAGGCACAGTGGTAAAAAGCCATTTGCTACTTTAAGCTTGCCCAATATAAAGAAAGATCAAGAAATCAGAAATCAGAAATCAGAAATCAGGAATACAGGCGGACTTTACCGAGTAGTAAGCATTAGTAAGATGACTTGGCTTAGAGAAGAATAACAATAGATCTTTAATATTATCATTATTATTTTTTTTTTTTTTTTTTTTTTTTGCTTTTCTCCAATTTTTAATAAGAACACTTGATGCGTTTTGGAGGAGCGTTTTGCCGAGATTGTGTGGGCGAGTGAGCAAAAGATGAGAGTCCCCGGTGCATGAAGAACGCACATCGGAAAATGGAAATCGATCCATGTCAGTTCCGCGAGAGGATAACCCATTACGCAGAAACCCGCCTGTTGATATTTTGCCAAACAAGAGTTATCATACGGCAGCAAGGAAATATCCGTGGGAATGAAGAAGAACAAGAAAAACACACAAAAAATGATAAAAATAAAGAAAAAAAAAAAAAAAAAAAAAAAAAAAAAAAAAAAAAAAAAAAAAAAAAAAAAAAAAAAAAAAAAAAAAAAAAAAAAAAAAAAAAAAAAAAAAAAGAAAAAAAGAAAAAAAGAAAAGAAAAGGAAAGGAAAGGAAAACAAAGAAAAAGCAAAAGCAAGTCTTGCAAAGGCCTAGATCAAGAATATATCATACTTTTTAAATGCGTAGAATTTTCTACAGTATATATTTTGACAGCCGAACGGGTGGCGCAAACAACAAGGGGAATATTCACTTGTGGCAGTGGAGAAATGATTCGGGTATAGTCGGACGCGGCCTCGGTTAATAAACGGAGAAAAAAATTGTTTACCCATTGTTCTTTTATTGTTTTATTTCTTTTTTCTGCTTCTTTATATTATCTTTTTTATTATCTTTTTTTTTTTTTTTTTTTTTTTTTTTTTTTCAAGTCGAGATCTATCGGAGAGTGGATAACTCCCATTTGGCGATATGTGGCTGCGCCCCAAGTAACCGCTAAGCATTGAGCGGCAGAAATTAATTCGGGATTCCACTGAGTCCCATTTCTGGTCTGCTTTTGCTATGCACACTTTGACAGGGACTTTCTCCTAACGTTTGATAAGTAAATCAGGGTCGGATGGTCCGGAAGGAAAACAAGATGGGTTTCCCGTAGGACCATAGGGGGACTAGGCGTGGAGGGGAATGCATTGATATTTGAAGAATTATCCCCCACCAGCTTCGGCGATTTTTAACATCCGATAAACAATAGTAATACCCTCCCACATCTATATAATGGCTCACTTTAAAATAAAAAATGCACTCTAACGCCTAAGTGACCTCTTACAATGTAACCAAACAATGAGAAAAATACAATAGACATCATCATGACAAGAGTAACAATGATCGGATATAATGCAACAATGGGTGCAAATGACTAGCAAATCAATTCCATCACTACAAGAATGCTTTGCACTATCATCATAATGTATTATCATAACTATCACAACTATCATAACTATCATAACTATCAAAATGTATTCTAATGTATTTAATCAGCATGCAACTATTCGCCGCAAACGCACAAATTCAATCGCATACAATAAAGAGCAAGTTCCATGACATTCGTAACAAACTAGTTAACTAAATAAGACGCATCAAAAGACGGATCCCAAAGGTCGTCATGAACGCGTGTATCAATAGCAGCAGAAGGTAAATCTTCAAGTGCACCTTTCCCATACCCGTCAGCCACATAAGATGGTGCTCCATGAAGCAGCGACAGTGGCAGTGCATTGAACCCCAATCCGTACATATCTTGGTTATCCATATTTCCACCAGTACTGTAGATAGGAGGAATCATTGAAGAGTGGATATTGGTGGTCATGAACGACGAATTTACCGCCAGGGCGTCGTGATCTGGCCACCGTGATACCAGCGGACCGTAGTTAGAGTGTTTGCCGTTACTAGCAGAAACAGCAGACGGAAGAGGTGGTGAAACCGACGAGCTAGACAGCGATGGTCGATTCGAAGACGAGGGTAGCAGAGATCGTGACAGAGACGATTGTGTGCCGTCGTAGCTGGAGAACAGCTCCAAGTGATGGAGTCCTTCGTGTGTGGGAGGAGCCGGGTCGGCGAATTGTTCTAGCGGAATTGGGCCGATATTCATATCTGGAGCGTAATCAGGGATTGGTTCGCTCGAGGGGTTCATGGTTGTAGCATCGGGACTTGAAGTGGCAGTAGAAGATTCACTGAAGCTACTGCTGCATGGCTCAGCCGAAGGAAACGAGTCATCGTTAGAGCCATTGGAACCATTGGAGCCATGGAAGCCATTGGAGCTATGGAAGCCATTGGGGCTATCAAAGGAATTGGGTATAGAGCCATTGGCACGTGAGCGAGTAAGATGAGCCACCACGTCGTTGATAGGCACCACGTAGTCACCATGGTGAGAGTGGGCATCATCGACAATCTGAGCTAGGAATGGCAAATGAGGCGAGGCAAGCATGATTAAAGTTTCCAATGACTGAGACACAAGATCCATCCGGGTTTCTAGAAGCTCTGTGTACCCAGAAGGGTGGCCTTTATCTCTGTTGCGACGTTTGTCTGTGAAAGCACATACCTTGTTATCAGCTATGCATCTTGAACAAGGGTTTCTTCCGTCACATTTTGTCTTTTTGATGCGACACAGATCGCAGGCTTTGCCCACTCTCTTTTTCTTATATTCCAAGGTAGGAGGCATTGAGGAATTGGTGTGGGGAAGTATAAGGCTCTGGTAGAATATAGTATTGATAGATGTTGATCCCTGAAAATTACTTGGGAAGAATTAATGCGAGTTTAGGGATTTGGGTGAAATTTGGCTGATTTGAAAACCAAGGGGGAAATGAGATATATATATCAGGGGGCACCACGCAGATTAAGAATACAATATACATTTGACACTCTGGTGTAGACTTATACTTTGCCTCATTGAAATGCTCCCTTACTTGTTTTTTCTTTTTTTTCTTTTTTTTTTTTTTTTTTTTTTTTTTTTTTTTTTTTTTTTTTTTTTTTTTTTTTTTTTTTTTTTTTTTTTTTTTTTTTTATTATTATTATTTCTTTTATTTCTTTTGTCCCTCACATATCTGGGAGGGACTCAGGAAGTTATGCATAAGCCAAGTGCATGGTTACGAATGCGCGGAAGTGACACTGGCGCCACCACCGACTCCACGGCGGCTTTCTCTCCTTCCGCAGCATAATTTTCCACTATAGAAACATCCGCTGCCTTAGGAATACCCAGAACAGAGATTCTTCCACACATGCACAATAAAAGAAAAATAAATAATCAATGAAAAGAGAAGAAAGAAAGTGAAAAAGAAATATTGACACGCGCAGGCAATGAATGCTCTTGGATTGCCGTTTTCTTCTCTTCTTACAAGAAATTGCATTTACTATTGACATGCACTTCAAACCGTTACCACCACGCACGTGACTTCGGGGATATTTCCTAACGGTATCGGCCGAGTTCCGTGCCTAAGAATATGACTACATAGTTAAAAAAAGATCAAAAAAAAAAACAATAAATACTCTTTTGAATCTTTATTGCGATTCGGCAACTTCTTCCACCGGCTATTTCTTTTTTTTTCGCCTTAAAATTTTAACTCTTTATTGCTTTCCTTGAAGTTTGCTTAAATGTTCGTCGTCACTGTTCTGTGCCACCATGCGACTGCTCAAGAAAAGAGAATAAAAAAATGCCTCTCGTCTCCTGCGCACAGTAGCCGCTGAACACAAGCATTTGGGGTTAAAGGGCGAGGCACACATATCCACGGTACAGAACAAGACAATACAATAGAAAGTGAAAAAAAAAAAAAAAAAAAAAAAAAAAAAAAAAAAAAAAAAAAAAAAAAAAAAAAAAAAAAAGCTGTATAATCATGGAATTAACAAGTATGAGAAAATTAAGGGTCGGATAGTGATTACTTTTATCTAAATGAGGTTTTTTTTTTTTTAAATACAAGGCATATTTTTTAATGTAATATTTTTTTCTCCGTTTTTGTTATTTTTTATGCAGTGGTCTGGAAAGTCACGAACCTGAGACAACTAGCAATTTATCCATACATTATATACACATTATTTTCCTTACACAGCATTCATTTTTTTATTTCAATTATAATACCTTCAAGCAAGCGCCACATCGTTTTTGCTCTACTACAAATGAACGGATTCTTGGCCATAACCGGTATGCGATCCACATCTCTGTCAACCGAGGTACATAGATCCATTTTACTGCTTCTAGGTCAATGAAAAAAGAGTCTGTGCGCACCCTTGCTTTTAACGCTGATGTCCGCCTCGCGCCCTCCACATTCCATCGTGGACCGTTTTCCCTTTTGGTGCAGCTAAATTCAAAAACGTTGTGCGATACGACTTCTGTTCCTGGAAATGGAAAGGAGGTTAGTCTTTCACAAGAATGCACAAAAAAAAAAAAAAAAAAAAAAAAAAAAAAAAAAAAAAAAAAAAAAAAAAAAAAAAAAAAAAAAAAAAAAAAAAAAAAAAAAAAAAAAAAGAAAAGAAAAGAAAAGAAAAAACTTAATTAAATTAGTAAATTCCATCTCTAAGCGAAATGCACTCTTTTAAAGGCTTATATCAATTTCATTTCACCACTCATTTCATATTATTGGTATTCTTCCTATTTTTTTCTTTTTTGTCCCTCGTATCGATGTCCTAATATATCACATTGCACAACATTTCTTAATGGAGGCATATGGGGGTACAAAATAGGTTAATAAAAGGCACTTAACACTTTAACAACTTTATATTACTTTACCAAAGGTGGGGCTGAATCCGAAGCGCAATTTATGTCAAATTTCCATTGACAAAGCCTGGTTTATCGAATTTTTGCTTGCAGCTTCGCCAACAACTTTAATATCCCCTTCTTATGATAAAAACAAATGAAAAACAAAAGAAAAACAAAAGAAAAAGAAATCGCATTTACGAATTCTTTCAAAAATGCTATTGTTTCCATCGTTATCTTTTATCGTATATCCGACAATCTGTTTGTTGTCGCCTAGCGTTATCTCGCTTCATTCTTTACCATGCGGTGTAGTTGCATTTTCTCCGTTGGGTCTCCTGCTGGTTTAATCAGGCTCATAATCCGCCTCAATGTATCCATATGCTTGCTCGCATTGGGGGTCCGACTCTACTGCCCATAATGGAATTCACTGCGACTTAGATCAGAATTAAGGGAGTCTATATGCATGGTCCCATCGTTACCTGCCAGCACTAATTTCATGTTTTATCAAAGGAGTTGCTTCTGGGTTTAAGCCATCAGATGATTTCGATGTATCAACAGTTGCTCTCCCACAGGGGTAATTCCACTCTTACAGGGGTGTTTCCTCAAATGAGGTGAAATACGAAGAAATCTGTAGTTTCAGCTGATCTATATCCTAATATCCACATCAGCACTGCAGTTGGTTCTATGGTCTAGTTGGTTATGGCATCTGCTTTACACGCAGAAAGTCCCCAGTTCGATCCTGGGTAGAGCCACTTTTTCTTTTTTTATGGTTCCGCGGCTACCGGATTTTGCTACTGCCGTACTTTTCATTCACAGCCGTTGATAACTCAAGGGAAACTTCAACCGTTAAATGCGACGATGAAGAACGTAAAATAACATTAGCTTGTGCACAGTAACTTTTGACTACTGCAATCTATTCAAGATTTCGGGAAGACTTTCCGTACCACATGATCTTGGTCAGGCAATTATATATATATATATATTTATTTGAATAGATATAATATAATCCTTTATAGTCTTGGTGGTCCGGAAAGCAAGAAAACCCAAAATGGAACTGTAATTTTATTGCTTCTCCATCTTTAATTTTATCCTGGCGAGGCCATGGACAGGAATGAGAAAAAAAAAGGAAAAAAAAAAAAAAAAAAAAAAAAAAAAAAGAAACGCGAATGAAAAAAGAAAAGCGAGTGAAGGAAAAGCTTCTTAACTACGCGCAGCCTTCGCAGAGCATTCTCTTCTTTCTTTCTTTCTTTCTTTCTTTTTTTTTGTTCTCTCCACCCACTATTAAAATCAATTCCACTACTGACTTCAAAATAGTCGCTATAACCTAAACGGACATTCTTTAAACCCCGCATTCACCTTCTGTTCATTTTAATCCATTTTTGTTATATTTCCAATTTCTGTTATATCTCCAATTTCTGTCCAATTTTCATTTTCTATTCTTCCCCATGTTCACAGTCAAGAGAAAAAGAGACGATGAAGAAGACAAAAAAGTAAAAGCAATGACGCCCCTGGAACGACAGCGCAATGTGGTTTCATCATCTAGTGAATGGCCAGTCTATAACCATCCAGATGGCGGCAGTATCAAAATCACGCCTTGGGGCGCGTTGCGACAATTTGTTAATGCAAATGGAGAACAGGTGACAAAATTCGAGGATGTCTCCTTTAATGATTACTCGTTCGAGCCTCTGCCGCAGCCGCAGCAGCCGCAACAGCCGCAACAGCCTCATAACGGCTACGCCGGACAGGTTGATATGCCCACTACGCCAATGTCCATGTCCATGTCGAATCGGTCTTCGCCAACTCCAGCAGAGATGCTGGTTAGTCCTTCGTGCGAGGTGGAGTCGTATGTTATCAATGGCTATAACTTTTACCGTGCTCCTGATCGTAATGAGCAACAGTTTCATCAGGAACAGGAAAATTACTTTGGTATGATGGACCAGGATGGCTTGGACTAGACAAGCAGGTCATTTTCTTTTCCACAGGGCAGGCTCTGTGGGGCTCTTCACAATACTTGTACACTATACACATGGACTTTACTGTGATGTTTATTCCGGTGTTCCTTTGTATCCATTATGTACCATAAATTGACGTTATATTCGTAATTTTCGTTTATCGTTCTTTATCATTTTCTCTCTCTCTCTCTCTCTCTCCCTCAAACGCTGACCAATCCTCGCTCGTCAACGTAAAAGTCCCGACAGTTGTTAGTCATAGCAACCTGCTGATTGCTGAACTGCTTGCTGTAGCTTTTAACAAGATTGCAAAAGTTCATAGGCAGAATAAACACCATATCCTCCGAGTCAGATTGCGAGTCACTCTTAGGAAGCATATATTCCACATTCAGCACGGTTAACTTAGTACCTGTCCACTTATCATATGAGTTGAGCAACGGAATGCAGTTGGAGATGTACTGCTTCTCACTTGGCTTGTAGTAGTCCTCAAAACACACAATACGGATTCCATTGATCATCACATACTGGTTTTCTTCGGTCTTGCTTGCCTCAGTGGCTGTCGTAACTGCAGTGCTGCTCGAGTCTCTTCTGGGAATGCCACTCATCACGCTACTGGCGTCTGAATTGTACCCAGACTCTTCTCCACCGGCCATTTCCCAAGACCGCTTCACGTCGACGGTCTCCGCAGAGGATGGCAACGCCAGCAATGCTTCGTTTGCCGCTGCAGTAAGCATGGCGTTGTTGAAAGCAGTGAAGTGCCTTGGAATCGATTTCATCCGAGACACTACCCTTGTATCCAAGGAGTAGGCCAAGTCGCGACCTATGCTCAAGTTGCGGAACCAATGCACCATGGCGAAAAATGACCATAAGAACACCGTCATCTGTCTGTACTCCACTCGGAGACGAAGCGAGTTGCGGTACTTGATGAGTGAGCTGCAACCTTTGCACCGTCCGCTGCCTCGGTAGGTAGCTGAAGACGTGGAGGGAGCCTCGCCCAACTGGAGGTTCTGGAGCGTTAGACTGTGGATAAGCTTCCCACGATATTTACGTGAAAATTTCTCATATACAGCGGTATCGCTAGTTGGCTCCAAAAGCATGCTGTTGTCTATGAGGTCGTTGTGGTGGGTAGCAAGATCACTGAGACGCTTCTCCATCTTGTGAGAGGCGAATTTGCTGCGGAGTTTTGAGACGATAGAGATGGTATTATCGGCGCCAGCGTCGCCATACGCGTCGCCGTCCAAGGCGTAGTCATTCTCTGGTAGTCTTGGTTCTGCCTTGTTGGAGTCCTCAAAGAAGTTTTGGTGGGCAAAGACTGCCTCTAGAGAGGCGCACACGGACTTATCGGCGAAATCGTAGATATTGAGTTGGTTGGAGTTGAGCTCGAGGATAACTGGTTTCAAGTTTGCTGATGACGATGAAGTAGCTGAGAATGGGGTATCGAATTCGTGTCTAAGCAAAGCGGTGCCGTAGTAGCTAATGGCCGAGGAATATGGGGGTATCTGGTCGAGAGGAGGCTCGTATGGGGGAGTATCTATTGATTCGTTTGGATCAGTGGACATTTTTGGGGAGTTGATTTATGAATATGAGGATTTGTCGTTATTTGACGATGTGATAATGGATGGAATGGTTGGCGAATTATAGGTATATAGGGGTGTTTAGGAGATTATTGCGCCAAGGATAAACAACGGAAACAAGCAATACACAACGGAAAGCAATGATTACAAGTCCGTCGATCAAAGTTGGAGTGTAAATCGAACAACCAAAAGGGGAAAATTTGAAGAAAGATTTGGGAAAAAAAAAAGGGGGCAAAAAAACAGAAGATAAAAAGTGGGGGGTATAAAGATCACAATAAATAAAAAAAAGAGAGTTTGTAAGAGAAAACTACGTGACTATGGTATGTATCATCATATAAAGGCTAGCCGCACTGCGGAGATATCGGAGAATGAAGGTTCAGAAACCGGCAAAATAAATTAGAGCGAAAACGAAGAAAAAAATAAAGATAAGCAAAAATACGCGTAAATGAAGGATAAAATAATTTCATTTTGAAAATTAAGAAGATTGCTCGAGAATAAATATACATCATTTGAGGTGGACCATAGTGAACATCAAAGCCCTAAAGTTGGGGAAAAAATGGACACGCGAGGTGAGGTAAAATTAAAAAAAAAAGCCCCGTTCACCCTCCGTCTTCTCCAGACGTGACGGACTGTATGAAGTGATGTCAAATTTTCATGTACACTGCGGTAAAATGCTCACGTTGCTTCTCAATATTACGTCAATTTGCACAACATTATATGTCGTCGACGTTGAGTTACAGAATTAGACTTGCTTCAATAGTTAGTGATGATGAGATCATAGGAGAAAATCTATGGAACGTTCTCAAAGAGAATATAAAAAAAGTAAGATAAGAAAATAAAAATTAAAAAATCAGCTTAGGAAAACTTGGCATGCTGGAGGATTTTTTCGCTTCTCACACGCCTTTTCCCCCTCTTCTTGGCTATCCAAATAGAACATTCCCCGATTTGTTTCTCTCCGAGAAATACCGCGACTCCAAATCTTGAGAGATTTTCTCTTCTCCACTTCAATTTTTCTCTCGTCCATGTAGCTTTCTCCTGCACCGCGACATCTACCACTTCTGTTCTTGATGTGAGTCTCCAAAAAAATGCACAGTTTTTGATGTAACTCTGTAAAGCAAGTATTTGTCATCTTGTTCTATTCCGCTGCAACTCTGGTTTGCACACAAACTTCGGCCCGATGAAAGTGCTGTCGGATCACCGCCGTGGCACTCTGCCTCCTACTCGGCACTGGCATCACTCCGAGAAAGAACACCCCGTGCATACTTGCCAAGTTTCCCTTCCCGGGGAGTTACCTCAATCGGCCCATGATCTCGTTTAGCAACCGCCTCAAATTTTCTCGTCTTAGCCGCCCCTCCTAGACTCTAAGAACTCCACTATATTGCTCACCATCTCCGCCTTTCGGCTTCCTCCCCGAATACTGCCGTACCGTGATATAAACTCTCGTAGTTGCGCAACAGTAGCCGTGTTCCATAAATCATTCTTCCAAAGGTAGATCACGTGCTCCTCGCTTAGCGTCTCCGGTTTACTCTTCTTCACTGCCTTTTCTTCTGTCCCCTTGGGGAATTCTCTCTCACGCTTCAACGTCTCGGCGTTGCTCACCTCGTTCACATAAAGATTCACCATGTGCACGAGCTGCTGCTTATCCACGTCTCCAGCAATGCCGTCTCTCAACCGTATAAGCTCCTGGACCATCCAGTCGTTCTTCTCGCACGATGTATCCTCGTCTTTAACATCCATTTGTAACGCCTCAAGTTTGATGGTCCGATAGAAGAACTCAAGCACAGGATTCCCATGTTCGCTTGGATCGTATGCTTCACGTGTACCCAAAAGTCCGATGAGCTTCTTGTAAATAGAAACAAGCTCTGTGGGTGCTTCGTCTTCCTTCTTTTTCACAAAGTACCCACTAGAGTCTCCCAACATGTAGTCTGGAAGACTGCGTATCTCTCCGAGCCATGGAATCCTCATCAACAAGAACCCTTCTGGAAACTCCCGGTCGGGCAATCCGAGTGAACTGTGCTCGATTCTCGTCGGATAAAGCACGTATATCCCCGGTGATGAGTTCCTCTTGATGCACCCGAACAATACTCCATACCGCTTAAGCCGCACACACGATCTGTACAACGCTTTCATGGTATCTAACGACTTCGCATACCCGCCAGGACGATTAGCGGACCGAAGGCCGTCATTTAGGTCTGCTGTGACAAAGAGTGGTGCCTTTAGAATTAGATGAGGCGTAAAGGTGTGTAATTTCCGGAAACAGATAAGTTTCAAGTATGGCGGAGATACAAACCCTGTTTTCCCTGCTGTTTCGCCTTCTTCATTGTCATCACTATTATCATCGTATTTTTCTTCTTCTTCTTCTTCTTCTTTTTCTTTACCTTCTTCCTCCCCTGCATCGTTGTCAAAAGCGTAACTCTTCATAAACTGCAAAGCGTGATCGTTCATGAACACAATCTTCTCGTTGCTTTCGGACCCTCTCACCAGAACACCCTTAAATACGCTCTGCTGGCGTCTTTTCTCCTCAATAGAATCTATGGCTGAGTTCAGCTCACCAGGAGCCAAATCTACCACATCACCGTTGTCTCCACGCACATACTCAGATTGTGTGTGTACTAACTTCAAAGAGTCAGCCTCAGTGTACACTTGACGAAACAGCCGTATTGTCTCGTGATTATACAAGGAGTAGCCTTTGACGGAGCAACCAAGCGAGCCAGCGACTGCCGGACCGTCACTGAGAACCAAGTCACAAGCGAATTGGATCCGATTCACGTGCTTAAGACGGATAACCAAGTTACGTATTTCCGTCAGAAGTGTTGCCATGGCCATTGTTCCGTTATCCTGACTGTATTCGTTCTTTCTGTGTTGTCCTAGTGCGTTGTTGAGGAAGTTGGTATTAAGGAAGATGTTCCGGTAAAGAGATACATCAAAGTCAGACCCGGAAGAAGAGGGTCCAGGTGCACCTAAAAACACAGGAGTCACTCTGATGCCATTATCGTCGTAGTCAGTAAGCAAAGTGCGTAGACTATCCTTCAAGTCCGGGTTGGAGTATGGCTTTTCGTTGGCGGTGAACCAAAACAACTTCTTGATGTTATAGTGAGTCTTGGCCTGAAACTCACGGAGAATGGTTCGGAGAATGGTATGGAGGTTATCCTTTTCTGAATGATCCATGGGAAACGAGGATGGTAACGGAGAGAAGCCGTCCAAATGGTCTCTTACGGTTTCGGACAACTTCTTCATATTGGAGCTATTCAAGTCGTTTAGCGAGAACAACTTAGCAAGGCCACAATCTTTGGGGAACTTTTTGCTGGTCTGTGGAGTATGATAGAAGTAAACTCCCACGCCGTTCTTAGGGAAGGTAATGATCATTTCCGACATCAACTCGTCGATAGCTGACAACAACTCAAATAACTGGCACTGGCCATTGAGATTTGGGTCGGGATCAAAGAGTGTTTGTGAGAGCTCAATTAAGAACACAATGCCTTCCTTTATTTCATATTGTTTGTATTCTTGGTCTTCTTCCATAGTAGATGGTGCGCGTTTAATGATTGACAGATAGAAAGATATACTGTAAATTACCAATAGCGATAGAAACATAAAAATGACAATTAAAAAAAGATCTTAGAATTTGACAACTGGCTACTGATCACTGACAGCTTATCATTGGTTTTGACATTGACATCGACATTGACAACTTGTATTGACAAATGATATTGAAGAAATCATAATAGTCAATAGTAAGGAATACATGGGAGATCTCCGGGGAAGCGCGGAAAGGTTGAAATCAAAAAACAGGAATCCATAGTGAGAAGATAGTAATAACCACAATGTCCATTCATTACCTTCTCATTCTAAACAGACAAGGACGAACGCGTCTTGCTAAATGGTTCGAAAAGACACTAACAGAGAATCAGAAATCAGAAACTATTAGCGAGGTTCATCGACTTATATCCACCAGAGACCTGAAACACCAGTCAAATTTTGTGGAGTTTCAACAACACAGGCTCGTTTACAGACGATACGCCGGACTCTACTTCGCCGTCTCTATCGACTACTCCGATAATGAACTCACTTACCTCGAGCTGGTGCACTTTCTAGTGGAAATCTTGGATACCTACTTTGGGAACGTATGCGAGTTGGATCTCGTGTTCAATTTCTATAAGCTATACGTGGTGCTTGACGAGATCTACCTTGGTGGCGAGATCCAGGAGATTCTGAAGGATCGGGTTTTGCAGAGATTGGAGTATCTTGACACCTTGGCCGGGAAATGAGGCTATTAGAGCGTGCCCAATGGCTGGTTTGTTCCGGTTTGGACACCTGCTGCTTCCACTACCGCCCACAACTTTTGCGTCACCGTGTTAATATCCTGACCTGACACGTCTACGATGTGGACCGAAGGGTCATTTTGTGGGAGAATGTCGAGGAAACACTGCTTGACTTTTTTCTGGAACTCCGTCTGCTCGTACCTCTCTTCGCCATAGCCTTTCCTCTGTGAGAGCTCGTCGATGTCTATGGTGAGAAAAAGCGTCAAGTCAGGTTTCGGAAGGCCCCTATCTGGGGCCACGAGCCATTCTTGGTTGTTCATGCCGGGGATATCTTTTGCCAACGAGTATGCCACGCCGGAATAGACGTATCTATCCAAAACGACATTTTTGCCTAGAGAAAGAAGTCGTTTGATATCATCAACACGTTCCCATCTGTTGGCGGAGAAGAGAAGATGGGCCGATTGGTCTGAGAGCGACACGGATTTGTCAACAAGATATGAGTTTATCAAGTGGCCAATTGGTGTGGAGCGGTCGGGGAATTTCAATTGTGCAGCGTCTAGTTTTGACGATAAGATTTCTGCTTGTGTTGATTTGCCAGATCTGTCTAGGCCTTCGATCAAGATAAGAGCACCTCTCATGACGCGTGTTGACATGAGATTATTGAGAAAAAGTTCAATATGTGCTTGATTATTTAATATTCACTGTTTAATGATCAGAGACCGATACTCTCGATTACACTATCAAATTCATTGAAAACAATATGGACAGTTGCCATATTGATTCTACAAGGTACAATTGTGCAAGGAGAAATGACCGAAGAGCTCATGGCATTGCTCATTCTCCGGAGATACGTCCTTGGATTAGTTACTCTCACATCATACAGGGTCACTTTAACAAAGACTCTGGTTGAAAACAGAGACTAGTAAAAGAACCAAAGGCAATCAAGCCAGTGATATAGCAGATCGTAGGCGACGCCAATGGAATGGATGTGTTTAAAGAGAGAATAAAATTTTTTTAGTCTTTGCCTATATATATGTTTTGGGCAGTGCACGAACTTACGACGCGGTTTCAAATTCCACGGTTACTAGGCGAAGTCTAGGCCGGAGTGATACGAGATATGATTACTGTAGCAGGTAAATGTAAGGAGGTAACTATGTAAGTATGTGAGAAGGTAAGCGAGTAGATAAATACGAAGATAAGATGGGCAGAGAAAAGTTAAGAAAAAAAAAAAAAAAAATATTTATGGGGAAATCTTTACATTATAGAGAGGAGAAGATGGGGTGTTTTTATGGGCGAGACTGCGCCTTGATTGCTCAAGTAAGTGCACTAAAATTTGGTGAGGGAAAATCTTTACAGCATGTTAGTGGCGGCTTTTAGGAAAGAACAACCTGGACCAAACAATAGACTTCGAGAAGGAGAAATCATGTTCTGGATGTTCCAATTTTTTTTATTTTGATGAGGAATTTTTTAATTTAGTAGAGTTTCTTTACCATTTTATTTATGATGGTTTTCATTGTTTTTTGTTCTTTTGATGATCTTTCTGATGATCTTTTTCTATGGTTATTTTCTAT
Source organism: Osmozyma tolerans (assembly GCA_030582955.1). Taxonomy (NCBI): domain Eukaryota; kingdom Fungi; phylum Ascomycota; class Pichiomycetes; order Serinales; family Metschnikowiaceae; genus Osmozyma; species Osmozyma tolerans. The sequence goes on from JAJMHH010000006.1 coordinate 94,966, forward strand.
GGTTATTTTCTTTGGTCAATTTCTGTTGTTTTTTCTGTTGTTTTTTTCTGTTGTTTTTTCCTCTTTTCTCTCTTCTCTGTTTTTCTTTTTTCGGCACCGGGACCAAATATCGCGGCCTTTTCAACTCCAATCTGTGCACCCTGAAAGTGACTTTCCGCCTACTCCGTGGCTGTACCTGATTTGCACCGGCAAAGCCATTCCCAAATTTGGAGAAAACAAACTAAAATTTCAAAAATGATAAAATCCTATAATTTCTGAAATTCTAATTTCCCAATGTTCCCTAATAAAAAAATTAAAGAAAAAAAAAAAAAGATTCTCCCTCTCTTTCTCATTCCTTAAAACACAATATCGTTCCGTTCTTGCCGATAACCTAAAATCTCGTGCCAGAATTTTATCATCTTGGAACCCGCAAACTGAGACTCACCAGCGTGGTTTGTCAATGCGCGAGTGCTTTTTTTTTTTTTTTTTTTTTTTTTTTGTGTTTCTTGTTTTTGTTCCCCAGTTATTTATTTTTGATCCCTTAAATCCAATTTTTTTCTTTATCAAGTCCCGGTTTATGCGCTCGCTATGTCTCTCCAACTATTAACCGTGGGCCATAACCCAAATCTTCTATTCTACGCTTGGAGACTCCAACAAACCAGATCATGCTCCGTAACAGTGGCTGATTCCTCAATCAACCCATCCGCCCCAATCTCATGGAAATCAAAACCTTTCGGAGATGCTATCTTTACTCCAAATAGATTGGTTCCTTCTGTTTCTCATTTGGAATCCCTGGCAAAATATGACTTTATCATCTTGTCCGTATCAAACTTACAAATGTTTCAAGATGTGTGTGCCCTGTTGGGGCCTCACGTCAACCCAGATACTTTAGTCATTGTCGAATCTACCGGCTACGTTAATTTAGAACCTTTTGTCTCCTTGGCTTTCCCTAAATTTAACCAAATGTCCGTGTGCTCCATCATGAACGAATCTGACATTAAACGCCACCCTGATACATCCTCCAACGTGTTCTACCACCGCTTGCTCAACCACGATTTGCGTGTTTACATTGGCACCTCCTCTGTCGCCAAAAATATGGTGTCTGCCAAGGACTCCAACTCCTTTGCCGCCTTCTATTCCATCTGGCAAGCCGCCCAGGAAGCCTCCAATGGCGTCATTAGCTTGCTCAAATCTACAAACCCTCGCGAGTTCTCCACCTACCAGTGGAAGCATGCACTTCCCCGTGTTGTCTTGAACCCCTTGTCTGTCCTTTTTGAGGAGGCCCTCCCCCAGGACTTGGCCAGACAGATCTTGGCGAAACCCTTGATCACCGGTCTTGTCAATGAAGTGTTTAAAATCATAAAGAAAATGGAGTGCAAGCTCGTCAAGGGGTTTGAAAACGAGGCTAATTTGGTCAAGAACTGGTCTTCCTACTTCCCTTTGGCCACTTCCCCTGCTGACGACGATGCCCCAGAATATGCTACATCAAACTCGTTATTCTACAAGTTCTACCATCAGCAGGACATAGAAGTGGACTTGCTCTTGTTGCAACCAATCTTACTCGGTGATGACCACGGCGTCAAGACCCCATACTTAGAAAACATATACTCCATCATGTGCCAGCTCATGAAGATGAACTCAGCCGACGGCTCTGTCTTTTTCTCCAGAAAGTCGTTGTCATCATCCCATGCTTCTCAAAAGGGCCAATACGACTTGTTGACTGAGGAATTGGCCAAGATGAACCTCCAGAAGCTGACCTTAGACAATACTTTCCAAGAAAGACAAGTGGCGTTGCAGCAGATGGAGGAGGCCATCTCACAGAAATCTGCATTGTTGGTTTCTCTTCTGAATGACCATGAATCTAGATCCAGAGACTTGTCCACTGCTCAAAGCGACCATCAGAGAAGAATGGCTGATTTGGACTCCCAGCTCCACCAAAAGCAGAATGAGCTTCAGTCTTTGATCCACCAAATAGATCACCATTCTGTTGTTTTATCCCAGCAGCGGTCTGAGTTGCAACAGTCCAAGGAACCATCACATCAACCACAGAACTATCAACCTGAACCACAATCGCAACCACAAGGTCAGCCTCAATATCAACCTCAACCTCAACCTCAACAGCAACAACAACAACAACCTCAACAGCAACAGCAACAGCAACAAAATTACCAGAAGAATGATTTAGTTAACGGAACTCCTGACTTATCGGACTTTGCTGATGTTGCTATGTATGGTGCTCAGTTGAACAACGAAGAGAACCCAGATCAGCAACAAGCAGAATTTCAACAGCAACCAGAGTTTCAACAACAAATACAAAAAGCTGGTCAGCGACCCCCGGTTGATGGCCAAGGGTATGATTCTCAGAATGGTTACTATGCACCCGCCGGACCCAATGGCATGGCTAATGGAATGGCTATTCCGTCTGGAGAGGAAGACTTCAACAGACAAAAGGGTGTTGCAAATGGCCAGGCAATGAATGACCAAAGCATGGGTAACGGATTCTACAACGGGCCTCCACCAGGTGCAAATGGACACGCTGGAGGGGTCCCCAACGGACAAAATGGATATCCCCCAAGTGGACCAGTATCTTATGGATCACTGGGTCTGATTCCTGGTCATCAAGGCATGCATGGATCTCAAGGACAAGTGCCACAATATGCTCCTAACATGGGACCTGGAAGGGCTCAATCAAACATGTCTCTTGGAAGAGGTCCTCCACCAATGAACGGTGGTGGCTATGATGAGTACATGGATCAAAGACCTCCACACGGGCTTCCACCTAATGGGTTCCCCCAAAACACATTGCCACCTACTTTGCGTAATCCTCAACGGTACCAGCAGAATGGAGCAGGTGGTATGGGTCCTATGGGACCAATGGGTGGCTATCAGCAGCCAATGCCTCAAGGAATGCCTCCTCAAGGAATGCCTCAAGGAATGCCTCCTCAACCAATGGGCCAATCTAGACAACGGGTGAGCTCGTTCCCTACTTCGATGTCGTCACTTCAAGATGGAAATGTCCCAGGTCAGCAGCAACAGCAGCAGCAATATGCGCCACTGATGCTGTCGATGCCAATGAATGTTCCAGGGATGCTCGGTAATGCACCTATGGCACCTGGCGGAGGAATGAGAAAGCCTAACCGTCGGTCAGCAATGCCAAGAATGTCAGAAGGTGCACTTCACATTGACTACGGAGGACGTGGTGGAATGCCTATGTCAAGCACCAACAGAGCGGTTCCTCCAACGAAAGCAAAGCACCGGTCGGTGATGCCACCATCTTTAATGGGATCAGGATCGGCATCGTCTCCGCCACTTCACCAAGCACCTCAAATGGCACCCAAGGCAGCGTCTTCCTCGCAGCCCAACGTCAATGAGTATACTGGAGCATCTTATGGTGGGAACAATAGTCCTCAGCAAACGCATATCCAGCCACAGTCGCAGCCACAACCACAGGGTCAGACACAGCCACAACCGCAACCATCTCACCAGGCACACCAGGGACATCTTCGGTTGCCCGCGGGAGCTTCGGCGTCGGGATCTTTCTCTTCTTCTTCCAACACCAACGACAACCTGCCGATAACAACCAACCAAGACGACCTGCAGGATATACGCCTTGATGTTCCAGCAGGCGAGACGGCGGTACCGGTAGAGCAAGACAAGAAGGATAAGAAAAAGAAGAAGAAGGGATTCTTCAAGAGGAACAAGGACTAACTGTACACTACTTGTATATTATGGCTTTCGTTTTACTAAAGGTAGGCTTGCCTAGGGTGTAGTGCTTAGGGTAGGCTAGTGTAGGGTATTACCGCGGTTGTGTGCAGGAACAGGATTCACCAATAAAGACGATTTGCTCAAGTATGCTCAGTAGACAACTTTGGCAATGGGACGTTCATTCTACGGAAACGACGAGGACCTTACGACAAAGCCCGGCGTCAATAAAGAAATCTCTACCGAATTACAGAAAAAAGAAACCCCCAATGGCAATGTTTCCTTTATAGAAGGAATGGGAGTGAGAAGCACACCATTATTGGAGACTCAATTCAACAACATAAGAAGTTTCTTCCATGAAAAGCTTAACATTGCTGAAGCGGAAATTGGCACTCAGATTTCCGCTGCTTCTAATGAGCTCAGAACATTTTGGGATAAAGGCAATAGTCTCATAAAGGACGATCGGTCCAAATTCTTGGATGTTTCTATTGCCACTGTGGTGGCTGCTGCAATTGTGGGTAGAAGACCTGCTCCTGTTAGATGGCTTGTGATTCCTGCGGTTCTGGCCTTGACTTTCAGATACACTATGCCGCTGACCTATGAGGTGTCTAAGGAGCGTATGCTCAGCTGGCAGAAGGAGCAATTTCCTGATTTCTACAGTCAACAGGAGAGCTTGTTGCAATCTTCGGGGGATGTTATTCTGGAGATCAGGAAGCTTCAGGAGTCCATGAAGTTGGATTTGCAGGAAACCATTCACAACACGCGCAAGGTGCTCGCTGAGTCGTGGAACGATGACGAGTAAGATTAATAGTATATTTTTTTTAGAGGCATTCAGTGGCTGAGAATATCGTAGGTGGTGTAAACTAGAGCCACTGCTCCGATGGTGAGAAGAGCATAGTTGAGTCTGGCGAGCCACCTCTTCTTGGTGGCGTCTGGATCGGGAAGAAAGTCCAAGCAGTCCTCACACTCAACCACGCAACAACTTCTCAAGTGGAGCATCGGTGGGTACATGTAAACCAAAGGTATACAGCCAAAGCACCCAACAAACGACACAAATTTGTCCAAATTATGACCTCCATACAACGACACGGTGGCTGTTCCAAGAACAAAGGCAATTCTAACGATGTTTTTCTGCCATTTAACGGAAAGTGAGTTCTTGCCTGATTTCAGCGAGAAAATCTTCAGCTCAATGAGCCGAACCGCGGGGAAGATCTGGATTGGAGTGGAGAGCAAGATGGCACATGCGTAGAGAAGTTGCGTCATTATCACAGTAGGGGACCGTTGAGGCAAATTGAGCAAGATCACTGTATTGATATCCGATCCAAACGTCAAGTAGCCAGCAGCGCCAATAAAGACAAAGATGGTAGAGATGGTGGCAATCACGTAGAATAGAATTTTGGAAAAGTGGTGAGGGTAGATCATGGACTCTTGGATGGGGATTATAAGTCCAATACCCTCGAATGCAAAAATGGCAACACCAATGAAAAGCGATGACTCGGACTGGTTGAACCAGTAGTGGATTCCGTTTCCCGGAATGAAGCTGTTGCCAGCAAACTCCTTGAGCGTGTAGTAAAGGATAGTCACGAGCCCAAGGAAGATGAAGGTGTTTGCCAAAAGCGCCAGCAACGATAGCTTCGTGATGTCCCGCACCAACGAAAGAGGCGCAAGAACAAGTGCTTGCAAGAGAATGAACCAGAATATGCTAAGGTCTTGTGTGCGGTAACTTGTCACGTTGACGACAAACGCTCTTAAGTTCTCTGCCGTGAACACAATGTAGGCAGCCACAAATCCAACTTGAGAGAGAATAATGGACGTCAAGATCAACAGCTGGAGCCACGGGCCGTATGTCTTTAAGCCAATGTCACCAAAACTGGACACCTTCATGGCAACCTTCGCTTTGACCAAAATGTGGTAGCACCAGAAGGACAACAAGCCAAAGGCAAACAAAGTGGCGGTGGAGAAGAAGAGCCCACCGCTGGAGAAGGCTTTGGGCAAGAAGAGTACGCCTGTTCCAACAAATGCTTTCAAGAGCAAAAAATAGGCTTTTCTATCGGAGGCAGTGCCGTTAGGATTAACATCATCAGGCAAGAGCGGAGTGTCTTCGCCATATGGTCTGTATGGAGAATAGTGGCATGCAATGTAGTCGTCATCATCCTCAAGTGACTCACCGGCGAAATGTCCATATATGGAAAGAAACTCGACGAAATTGCGAGTGATCAAACTTGGAGGAGTTTTATTATGATCTTTTGCCAAAAGAAATTGTCTTCTGAAACCACCGGGGACGTTCAATGAAGATGCAAACGAGCCCTTGCGAGAAGAAGACTGGATCAGGGAGAAGGACCGTGATCTGTGGGGTTTCTTTCCGACTTTATCTGACTGGAGCTTGTACAAGTCTCTGGTGATGTCGGCACCCTCCACCGCAAGTAGTTTGTCAGTCTCTCCCGGAGAGTCCTTCAAGTGGCGGGCCACCAGCTGCAAGAGTTTAGGGTCGTTGATTCCTGAGGCAAAGTTATCAGGAGATTCTGGAGACATCGAGACTGGACGGTTTTCCTCAACACCTAGGGAGGAAGACGCGCCGGAATCATTCTTGTCTTTATCTTTGTCTTTACTTAAAAAGGGGGCATTTTCAACAAGCAGATTCAGGAAGGAGTGGGCTCTAGGGGAATTATGGCGGGAATTCAAAGGAGATCTCTTGAGAAAAGCGATTGAGCGCTTGCGGCCTTTTATGTCTTGGGGCAGGGACATAAACCTGAGGAATTTGAAAGGAGGATGAAAGCGAAGAAAAGAAGAAGCAGGAAAAGAAGAAGGTGTAGAAAGAGAGTAATTATTTTGGTGGATCACAAGCGGTGATGGAACGGCACTGGTTGGACCTGCATATAGAATGTTGTTTTGATAAGACCTTTTGTGTATACAGGAAGTCGCTTATTGATAACGCCGGTGAAAAGAGTGGGGCGAGGGTTCTGTAGCACTTTTCCTATTGCGGGCAATACCAAGTCACGTGATCGTTGGAATTACGATGGATTGAATTATGGTAGAATTTATTGGCTTTCTTTTGTATTGTTTTGTATTGGTTTGCCTTTTACTTAAAGGAAGGCTACACTGGCAATGTTGGGGCGGATGTTGTGGAGATGTAAGTGCGGTTGAGACGGCACTGCAAAATTACTCCGCGACCGTTGCCACGATCCAGGGGCACAGATTCCCGCGGATACAGCGAACAAAAATCAAACAAAAAATGAAGACCAAATTCAAAATTAAGAAGACAATAAGTTGGGGAAATCCCAGTTTATATAGGTACAATACTGGCCGT